>CM045761.1:76970732-77122646 GCA_025200525.1 Camellia lanceoleosa | reverse complement strand
TAATCAGCCACAAATTCAACCCAATACATTGGTTGCTTATTTTTTCTTTTCTTGGAAGAGGTGTGACTTGGTTGGTGGGATGAAGGAGGCAAGTTTAAGATCCTAATTTGAATTGATTGAGTACCAAGGCTCGAGAAAAGATGAGAAGAGAGGAAGAGAAAGAGAGACTTTTTTTAATCGATTTGTTTATTATTTGGGTGTACCACAAATTATGATTTTATCTTAAAGGTTAATTTGTGAAAAAAACATAGGGTATTTTGAGAGTAAATTATGTAACCATGCTATAAATAATTCAATAAAGAGTATTGAAAAAATTAAAACTTATTTAATTATTTTTTGAGGTGCAAAGAGAATCACCCAATCTATGTATGTTAGGATTTTGCATATTATGGGCCATGCTTGGCGCCAACCCAGATTCCGCTTGCCTAATCCCAAGGTTGGCCAAGCCCGAGACATACCCAATTCAGGATGCACAATATATAAATTTTGCCTTAATAATATTTATTATCGGGCTATTATACTACCTTGACTAAATAGCCATTCACTATATATAAAGCGCATTTCGATCTCTTTATGAATGGGACACTCTTTTGTGGTCCTAGTCGAAGGTTGATTTTTCCCTCTTTCACTTTTGTTTCTTTTTTTTTCTTTTTTATATATTTTTTTTTCTAGGATTAAAATTATCATTTTATGGAGGAGGTGGTTCTAGATCCGTATGAATCAATCGGAGGTGGATGGAGATGTGGATGCCCAAAATGGGCGTTGCACCGGGCGTAGTAGCTCTCCCTATAGGCTAGAACCTTGTTGGTAATAGCATCCATGATCTATTGAAGGGCCAAAAGCATGTATGTTGCTATAACTATTTCTGAGGTTGGTCCGTTATTGTTGGAGGTTGGCCCCATCATTACTTTGTGAGGTGGGGTCCGGCTACTACTAGAAGTGGGTCCTGCCATTACTAGAAGTAGATCCATCATTACCGGAGGTGGATCCCTCACAAATTCCTAGAGGATTCCAACACTTGTAACTCAAGTATAGAGAAACCAACACCTGCAAATTCTTTAAAACATAATCAGTCATAGCCTCTACTAAGTCTACTAGCTCGAGTCCAATAAAACTTGGGAGAGATATTATTAGACCATTTTTGAAGTTATAGTGCTGCCAAATCACTAGCAGAAACAAAAAACGGAATTCCCAAACTCAGAAATTTCTAGAATATTTGACTCAACTAATCATTATGCACACTAAACTCAACCCCTCAAAATGAGGATATGCCTAACCCAATTAATCGATTTGAGAAGTCACCGATCCTATACATTAAGTACATAGTAGGAAAGAGAACAAACACGCCTATGAAAGGTAGGGGGTTATCCCGCCCTAGATTTGACATGACTTCAGGGTGGTCACTTATTCACACAAGTGCATCATACATCTTATAATGGGTTAGATCATGCCCTAATGTTGGAAGTTAATAGAGCTTGCTACATGCACTAGGTTAGCCTTGCTCAAAAAAGTACTTAACGAGATACTAATATACTCTACCCAATTGGCGGATTGAACGATATGTGGTGATCCCGATTCCAAGGCTTGTGCTCCCACCATCAAAAGCCTTTGACCATGATCACTCGGGTTGAATAGCAAGATAGGATAACAAGTAACGAAAGCAATGAGACTTAAGTGTACTAATGCATGAAATGCAATTAGCTATATAATTGAAAATAAAAGTTATATTATAGAGTTTGAGTCAAGGTTTCTTAATATCCCCAAAGATAGTCACTAGAAACTATAATAATTGCACTGAAGCTACTAACAGTCTTTGGGATCATGGCTAATTTCTTCGATCTAGTCTCATGAGTACATAATATGAAATGTAGATGAGAGTTCGATTTGATAATTTTTATAGAAAATCCATTTTATTGCAAAAAATTTTTGCTTAAATGGATCAGATTACCGATTTCGTGAGTCACCACCTAATGTTTTAGAAAAATTAGGAAACCCGTGACTGTAAGCGAAGGTCACTGCTCATTATAACTATGATGCTTGGCTCTCGAACCTTAGGTATGAAGGGAAAAAGGTCATTAATCGAAAGCACCCCCACTCACTGATCAAAAGATCGCCTCTATTAAACTCACAATAAATGAAATTCTTACAATGCTCCAATAGAATATTTTAGAAATGTAATTGATAGTCAATGTTTGTGTTGAACACAATCTCCTTAAAGCGTATTTCACCTTCAACTGACATGCTTCGAAGTTTGATGCAAACAACTTACACTTGAAGATGTAGCACTACACCCTCTAAATTTGGCAAACCAAACAGATGTATTTAAACTTTCTTTTCTATAAATCCTAATATACTACTACTATGCAAAAATATGCAAAAACAAAGAGCAAAAAAGCAAAACGATTGAAGGAATGAATTAATTTGTAGAATAAGGAAGGGCTACTTATAGCTTGCTTGGTGGTCACTTGAAATGGCTTCATGCCTATTTGAATTTGACTGAAAGACATGACTAGAAAATGCACCCGATCGAAATGGAGCGGATCGACTTAAGAGATAGAAAATTCAAACTCCGAATTAAAATTTGGCTCAAACAATTTCAAATTGACTTGTGTTCACTCAAAATAAATTGAAAAAGTTCAAATGA
Source organism: Camellia lanceoleosa (assembly GCA_025200525.1). Classification (NCBI taxonomy): domain Eukaryota; kingdom Viridiplantae; phylum Streptophyta; class Magnoliopsida; order Ericales; family Theaceae; genus Camellia; species Camellia lanceoleosa. Next base: position 77,120,002 of record CM045761.1, on the reverse strand, counting down.
ATTTTGATAAAAAATATAATACCTTATGCACAAACATACAACTACGCAGTCGCGTTTAGCCCATTTTAGTTCAACGTGACAACAATGCTTGTGTGGTAATTTTGGCCTAAATTCATTTGATCCATAACTCCTCACTATACAAAATTTGGGTGCCCTAAGGGTCCAAACCCAATTCAAACTTGAAACTTATGTACATACATAAGTTTCCTTGTTAATTTAAAACAAAATATTAGCACACAAAGACACATTACATATTATCATAACAAACCACCACTTTGTTACCCCTTTGTTTCCAATTAGTCATAATTTACCACTTAAGTAGGATCAGAATTGCTTTTATCCTCACAAGACCTGGGCTCTAGCGGCAAATTTCAAGACCACACTAAAGGCTAGGTCATATGTTTTGATGCATAACTGACCCATGAAACAGTGCTCAATCGCTCACCGAAGCCTACTCCAAGGCTCGCTGGAGCCCTACCTACCCAAGACCCAATGTCATTTTCAAGTTATTTTAGTAGAAAAATTATAAAAAATAAAATAATAATTAGGCCTGACCTGCATTTCTGTTCTGCTCAGCCCACCACCGACATTTTGAGGGGTTGGCCTAGATCTAGATTGAGATTTTTCACATGGACTGCCCGCCTCGCCTAAAACTTGAGGGATTTTGCAAGGCTCGATCAGGTCAATTTTGAGCCTGTGCCTGTAGGTTAGGTCGCAGCCGAGCCAAATTTACACTCCTACACTTAAGTTACCCCTTTGTTTCAAATAATCATAATTAAAGACTACAAAAGTGAGCATATGGTTACTCCTTTTTTGGGCATGTATGATACAATTTCCATAAATTATAATGTATTATGTATAGACATAGAGAGGAAAAGGTAGAATAGTTAATATTTAAAAAAAAACAAACAAAACAAAACAAAACAATTAGGAAGCGAAGAACTAGTGAATTTAGAAGTCAAAGGCAACTTCTCTCCGTCCATAAAGTGGATTGGTTGGATATTGTTTGGACTCGTAGGATTTATCATTAGTCTTATTTCAATGATTTGAACCGCTTATTTTCAAAAATAGGTCGATTCGATGATCGTGAATCAATTCCATTTACCGGTTTATTACCAAAAAATAAAATCCACAAAATGTGTTTTTAAAATAAACCATCGATTTTTTTTTTTTGGTGACAAACACAATAAATTGAAATGATTACAATTATCTAAGTTAACTTTTTTTCTTTTTCCTTTTTGTTTGATGAAATACATGAAGTGCTCACTAAATAAAATGGTTTAGATTATCAAAATGATACGGTGATAAGTCCCACGAGTCCAAAATAGCACCTTCCAGCCTAGGGATTATGGACCCAAGGAACCCTTCTCCTAAAAATAATTAATAGCAAGTATTAATAAAATATCTCACTAACTCTTTTGGCTTGAGTTAGTAGTTGATTGAGTGTTCTTCTTTGTGCCAACCTAGTTGTGATTATGTAGTTATACTTTGGTATTTTTTACTTTTTCTTCCTTTTTATTGTTGTAATTTTATATGTTCTCATGTGATCTTTTCATCAATAAAATCCTTTTCTTTTGTCGATTAAAAAAATTAATATAAGAGGCATTTACACACAACTCCTAATTTATGAACTTATACTCCATTAAATCATAACTAAGATTTTTTAAACTTTCAAATCCCATTAAATTTTTAATAGTCAGAATTGCTCTTTAAACAATGATTGTTCATCATTTATGATTATTTATGAAGGACATGATAATTTGATATTTTGATTTTTAAAATTTTAAAATACCAACTTTCAAATTAAAAAACTATAAAAAATGTGAAAAAAAATGAAAAATTGAATTTTTTTTTGTGCAAAATTAAAAATTTTGTGTCTATAAAGGAGCATGACGATTGAATATTGATGTGCAAAACTTAAAAAAAAATTAAATTAAAATTAAAAACCGATAATTTTCTCGCTTTTTAAGACCGTAAAAAACTAATAATATTCTTTCATTTTATTAGATAAATGAATCAAATCAATAAGTAGAAAGACAAAACATTTAATCTGATAGTCCTTTTTTTTCATCAATTAGTGAAACAACTATCTGAAATATTACTATGCAAAATTGATAATGTCCTTAGTTTTAAAAATTAAGAAAAACTGATAATATTATCAATTTTACTAAATAAGATTTACTGATTCAAAAAAATTTAAATAAAACTTGAACTATCATAATATTTATAAATAAGATTTTTAAATAATTAACTATTAATATAATACATATTTTTTTAAATCGTAAAAAGTGGCGGTCGTTCCTGCTTGTCAGCCTATGTCCATCCTTGTCTGGCAACTCCTTCTTAGCAAGTTCCTTGCCTAGCGTTTCATTAATGTGGTAATATTCGTGTATTTTAATATGATTATAACGTAATTGATAACATAATGATAAAAATTTATTTTAAATTAATATGAATATTTATTTTAATTGAATAATGTGAATATTTATATTATGTAATTGACAACACAATGACAAAAATTTATTTTAAATTAATATGAATATAATGACAATCAACATCTTAATACATGAGAACTACCAAAATATAATGACAATCAACATTAAATATTAACATTAATAGGAACATGAAGGATTGAGAATATTTTGATCTTCTTACTTCAAATAAGATCTACTAGAATAATCAAAAAAATATAAATTAGATAGAATAAAACTCTTAAAAAGATGATTTATCGTAAAAACTCCCTAAATTTATCTTACAAATGGATGGCAATGAATTATTTCTAATCAATATTTCATTTCAAATATTTAAATTTTATTATTGCACCCTATATTGATTTGCAAAAGTAGTTGGTCCCCAAAAAACAAATTTTGAATTTTCCATCCTTTAATAGATTGTGACGGTAATGATAAAGACCTCACAAAATATAATTCTACAAATTTTAAAATGATTTGAATCGCTCATGTCATCGCCGGATATAATTTCAAAAAAAATTAAATACATCAATAATCAATATATCAACAAGGATCATTAGAATATTTTTTGTAAAGGTCTCAAATATTTTTTTAAATTATAAATTATTGCGATGTTTCTACTCCACTCACTTTTTGAGCACGAAGTCAAGGCTTTTATGAGGTGGAATTAGTTTTAGGGACTCCAGTCCTCACGCTGTGGATGTGGATCAACTCAGGACACAATTTTGAAAATGAAGGCATCCTTTTCGCATTTAGTCAAAAAAATTATATATAGATTTTTTTTTTTTAAAATTTGTATCATAATTTTTTTATTTTTTGATTTTTCTAGTGTAGGGGAATCTTAAAAAAAAAATAAAAAAAAATAAAGAAAGATGCCAAAGTTTTTATTTTTCAATGTTTTATTTTTTTATTTTACTTTTCTAGTTATCTAGTTGAGTAAATTCTAAAAGTCTAATAAAAATTTAAGAGGGAGCTTCTACGAAATGCTCCCTATTTACTAAAAACTAAAAAATTAAAAATAAAAATCAATGGGAGCTTGTACTAGTAGTAACACCAAGAAATTTTTTTTTTTTTTCCAATTAATTTTCAAGAGAATTAAGTCAAATTGAATTATCAACTATTTAAAAAATTATAACAATATAATTTCGTAATTCAAACATTAACAACCAATAGAAGGAGATCAACAACTATTAAGACATTATAGAGCCTATCTAAATCTAAATGAAAACTATATATAATTATAATTATAAAAAACGAAAAGGGTGATTTGGGTGTTTGTCTACTTTTATACTTTCAAAATACCCTTCTCAAATTTTTAATGTGCCGTTTGGTACATTAACGGATGTAAATAGGATTGTAATCCTCTCTATAATGGAGAGATTATATTATATCATTCAATAATAAATGTAATGATTTATTTTAATTTAAATTAGTTATTTTATAACCACAAGATATGTAATAAAAATTTTTATTACATATATGAAATCGAAAGAATTAAAATTCATATCAACAGATGCATCCATGCCATAGTGCGTGGCATCTTCCAAGTCAAAATTGAAAACATGGCCAACTAAATTCCAAAAAAAAAAAAAAAAAAATCATCCACTTTCAAGATATCATTGGCACAAGAAAAAAAAGGAAATTTGGCCATAAATTCCTTTTTAATTTTTTTTTTTCTTGTTAAAAGTATATAAATAAAAATAGTACTTTCAAAACCTTCTAATAATTATAAGATCTTGTATAAAGGATAAAATTTATTATTTAAATATTTTATTTAACAATTATACCTTTCTTTTTTTTTTTTTTTTTTTTTTTTTTTTTTGTTTGTAAGCTGCCACAAGACACACACACATAATCTCTCTCTCTCTCTCCAACTTGATGGTTGTTCATCATCTCCACAATTTTCATCGTCTACTAGAGTCACTCATCCTCATTATCAGCCAGCATCCACCATTTTTACCATCAAACTACTACCATCTCATATTTGATACCTACGACCTCATATTTGAGATCAATAACTTCAGATTTAAGATTAAAAAAAGAAAAAGAAAAACAACAACTAAGATTTGACAGAAGAATGAAAAATCAAGATATTGCAATGAAAAATCAAAGAGTTTTTTATTTATTTGTTCATAGATTTAAAAGTAAAACTTGACTCTAGTTCATTCATTCAGTATGTATTTTTTTTTTTTTTTTTTGTAACAGTAAAATTTTACTTAGCTTCACAATATGTTGATTTGCTTAACGATAGTAAAATTTTACTTTGAATCATAGTAAATTTTACTCTCTTTTTTTATTTTATTTTTTTAATTTTTTTATTATAGAGTAAAATTTTACTTTGAAACAAGTTGCGAGAATAGCGAAACAAGTGAGTGTTGTGTCATGAACCAAAGTAAAATTTTACTGTCTGAAGAATAGAGCATCATGAGCATAGAGTTTCTAGTTTAGACTTGACCCTTTTGTATTCTGGACTCGGGTTTCACAATTTCTGAATGCTATTCGTGCCTTTTCTCCCTTATACTTCCATGAGTTTGGTTTGTGGACTATCATGTTGCGTTTGAAACAGGTTAGTTGCTTGGTTTTTAAACTTTAGTTGCCCAGATTTTTGGTCTTCCGTTCGAGTGGCACTTCTTGCTCTCGAGTAGGCTTTGCAAACTCTCAGTACTTTTGCAGGCCTGCAAAACTACTAGGAGAATATATTACGCTCAAGTAGTGTTTCCTATGCTCGAGCGGTGTGCTCATGCCCAATCTTGCGCTCAAGTGATGATCTTCGCTTGCAAAATCACCGAAGCGATGAGCATATTCTACGCCGAGCATCACTTCTTGAGTTCGAGCGATGAGCTTTTTTCTCATTGTGTCTTGGCGCTGAGAGTCACTTCTTGCACTCGAGCGAACAACTTTTTGTGTCGACGCCGAAAGCATCACTTCTTGCGCCGAAAGTGGATCAGACGATATCGTCAGAAAGTGACATTTTACATCACTTTTCACCTCCAATTCTCTATTTTTCGTAAACCCTAGATCTAAGAGTTCTCTAAAACTCTCCCCCTCTCTACATTTTCACCTAGATCTAGTGGTTTCTCTACCCTACTTCCTTTGAGAAAAAGGTAGAGCGCCTTAAGAGCTCCATTTTGGTCCCAAGAAGATTTGGTTTCAAGGCCTTTGAAGTTCTTCCATTGTTGCTTTGGTCTTCTAAGATTGAGGTAGGGATTTCTACACTCTCATATGGTTTTTAACTTAGCTATTAGTTATTGTGTAAACATTATTGAGGATTGGGGGAAGTTTTAGACAAACTTAAGGTTTTAGTTTAAAATCAAAAAAGAGGTTTTCAAGTAAAAGTATGGGAAATGGTTGTGGGTGTGGAAATGAGGATGTGCTGTGTTAAATTTGTTGATTTTGACACAAGGTTTGGAATTTTACGAAAATGGGGTTTTGCCCTAGAAAGTTTCAAATAATTATTTTGTACAAATAGTGAAATTGATATCGAGAATATGAAATTGGATGGATGGTTATATAAATGGTCTAGTTGAATACGTGTTATCTCTTACCTATGGAAATTTAAATAATTTATCTATTGTGAAAATTGTATATTGGTTTAGAAATATCTATTTTGGGTTATCGATAGAGGATATCTATGATTGTTGTAGAAATTGCATGAGGATTAGGTGAATTGAAACTAATCTCTTATTGGTTGTCATTGAATCTGATTGTGTTTTAATACATTGTATATGTATGAAGTTTGGGAGGAGAAAGGGATGTACCCATGTGTGGGAGGAGAAAAGGATGGACTCCATTTAATTAAGTTGGCTTGTGTGTCCCGAGTGCAAGACCCGAAGCCACGCAGATACATGGTTGCCGATTCTCACGATTTAAATTTTCAGAAATGGAAAATTGAAGTGTCAGGTATTAATTATGTATGTTTGAGAACCACCGAGTTGTAGTCTTAGCCGGGTTGATCGGATAATAATGAAAATGACTAAAGAATTGAGGTGAAATGAATGGACATCAATAGAATTGAGATAAAATGGATTGAATATAAAATTTGGCATATTATGATCTTGTAAGATATGATTGATTGTATAACGGGCATTGTTCATGCACTTTTTGCTTATACCTTTGTTAAGATTCATATATTGTGTTAGATTGTTTCTACTGGGCTTTGGTTCACCCTATTGGGAAAACCATTTGTGTGTTGGTGACATGCCTCCGCCAAGACAGTCACTTGGAGAGACTTGGAGCAAGAGCTCATGTTTGTTGTATTTAATTTGTATAGCCAAGGGTGTAGACACCCCATTTTTTACGGCCCCCAAGACTTGGGCGCCACTAATTGATTACTCAATAATGAATGTGTACGCTTGTCAAATGCTTCATTTCCTCTGCAGAAACCCCGCTTTTACCCACAAACCTTATGCCTTGTTTTGGACCAAAACAAGAGCTTTTCGCCTAATTATCCAGGACCTCTGCACTCCACTAGTGTGTAAAATTTCAGATCTTTTTGCCAACTGTGTCAGCTGCCTCCATAGATGCATGCACTACACCAGCTGTGTCTGTATAGATATTTCTAAGGTGGTCTCACATATTTCTATATATAGATAACTCCCTCTCTTTTTTAGGGTTAGAAAATTTTAGAGAGCAAAAGTTTTGGAAAATATTTCTCTCTACATTTCTCTCTCCCTTGCAACTTACATAACCTTTGTCTAGACACTCTAAACCAAACCTTGAGGAATCTTTGCTGAGGTGCTTAAGCTTGCATTTTAACACTTGAGAGTGTGAAATTAGTGGTTTGGGAATTCAAGGGATCATTCCTCTTCAAGAGGTATACATTCTAGTTCTTTTGTACCATCTCTTTCTCATATTTTCTGGCTATTTTTGAGTTGTTTATCACCTGTATTTTTGGGCTGAAACTTGTGGTTTAAAGTCACTAAAGGTAGAGGGTGGATCACCCTTCTTTGAACCTTGTTTCATAGGCTTTTACCCTTGTGTTTCCCACCTTCTTATTAGCTTGCTTTTGCCCTTTTTACCACTAGTTTTCAGAGTTTTCCAGAGACTAAAAATCATGTTTTGAAGTAATAAAATTGAGGGGTAGCCTCCGCTCATTTTGCTTGTTTATTAGCCTAATTGCTCCATGTTTTTTTAGCTTATTCATTTAGCTATTTTTACTGTAATTCCAACACTATTTTGAGCTAATTTAGGGCTATTTTTATGTGTTAGTTTCATTTATGCTTTGTATTGCATACTTGTCGTGTAATGGTCCTCATAGGCTTGGTGGTTTAGGCCTTAGCCACCAACCTATTTGAGCTGATGGCATTTATTTCTAGTTTTCCATACTTATGTTCATCTCTAAGCATTTCTACAATCTCTCTCCTTTCTTGGCCTTTTCTCTTTGTTTTGAGAGTTGCTCCAAAAGGAGTGTTGTTTAAGCTTAAAGGATGGGATTGTGATTAATGGTTTAATCCATTTGGGGGTTCATTACCAATGGCATGATCTCCCTCTCATGCCTAAAACAACATTTGGTTTGACACTTCTCTCTAATAGTGGACTTAAAGCTCATTATTAGAATTAATTAAATAATGAATCGAAGGTAATTCAAAAAGGGTGTTAAAATTGGAGTAAAATAGAGCAAGATAATAACATAATTTGGTGTTCAATCGGACGTTATAACACATGGAGACTTGAGTCATTTCATACTTGTTAGTGATGAAATGGTTCAAGTTCCAAGGTTAACCACTTCCCTTGATCAACCCATGATAGGAAGGAGGTTTTGTCGGTCTTTCCTTACCATTTATTGAAATTGTATCCTTTGATTCATAAGTCATCACGCAATGAATTTGCACCGATTGATTGCTTGCGAATCAAGCTTACCACTTCTTTGAGACGTTTAATGATAAGGAGGGGTAGGGTGGACAAATATCCCCTCAGGATGCTCTGTTTGTGCTTTGTTTGTTATCTACTACAACAAGAGAAACCCAATTTTAGTGGCTTAGGCCACTCCATCGGGCAGCCACCATTAGTAGGCAAATACCACTACCGCCGAACGGCCACCACTTCTGGCTTGCCGGCCACTTTTGTTAACCAGGCAGTACTTTTTCCTTACAAAACAGAGGAGAAACTAAGGTGGAAAATCAGTCCAATTTTCTGACTGCATGATAGAAGTATTCTGGCAGCAGAACAGAGACCATTTTCGGGAGAACTTTATGTGCATGCATAAGCCCTACCCTCATTCCTTAGGTCTCAAGGTTTTGTGGATTCATAATGGGTAATGAGTTAGAATGGCTTGGTGTTGTATTATTTGGTTAGATTAGTTAATTAATTAATTTTTTGTTGTAATTAATTAATTAGTTTCAAATTGTAAATAATTACCTAGTATAGTTAATTTATTTCATTCGGTTTGTAATGGCTAGTTAATTAGTTTAATTAGCTAGGCTATTCATTCGATCCTCTTACGAGGGCAAGATTGTAGTAATGTGTATGTCTTCCAACCCCACGCCTTTCTCTATTTTATTTAATTTCTTACGATGGATAGCTTACGACATCATGTTTCTTTTAGCATTTCTCATGATTTGCATCCATTGTCTTGTATGCATTAGGCTCGGTTCATCATTCTAATAAGCATTGTCGCTTATTACTTCATTAAATACGTGTTTAAACTACGTCCTATCAAATTGGTTCAAATGTCATAATTTGTGGCCGTGCCTATTAGATGCATATCACATGTGTTGCATTAGTCATCTTGGGTTAGTTAGAGACATGCATGTTTTCTAATTATTTTGCTTCGCTTTTGGTTTGCCTTGGTGTACTTGGTGAGCATTTCTCGCTTTACCATATTGCATGCGTGTGATTATTTCCATGCCAAGCATGATTACCATGAGGCTAAGTGCTTAATTGATATACTTGCTTGGATGCCTGTGGATGGAGGCTAATTGCTTAAACTAGAATAGTTTGATCAAAGTACATATGAGTTCACTTTTTTTTAAACACATATTCAAAACATTTTTCGAACCAGCCTAAAATCAAAGTGTTCCAACTTTTGCAAATTAGACCATACTTGTGTGCAACACATAGTAATGTTAGCCTAATAAATTGGAACAAGAGCATATATTGTAAATAAGAATCACATCATGATTAATAGAGGCCGATCTTTGATCGGGGCGAATGGGGTGCTCAATCCAAGACCTTCCCTTCTCATACCTAAGTTCCTGAGCTGAGACACTCTTGGTGATGACGGATAAGTGGCCTTTTGCATGAGTCTTGGGTTTCCTAAATTTCCCAAAAATATTTAGGTGGCGACTCTATATCTAGTAATGTAGTTCATTTTTGGTATTTTGATTCAAAATCGATTTTCCAAAGGATTTGCCGAATTTGGACTCATTAGTGTTTATCAATTTGACATTGCTCTTGTGAAATCAAATTCAGAAACCATGGGAGTCCGAACTGTGGAGCTAGTTGTATCCGAAAGGAGCACGAAAAGCGAGCCACAGTTTATGGCGACTTTGCTGAGGAAATAGAGAACTTGACTTGAAATTCATCATGTGAAATTTTATCTACTTATATATGTTCTTTGCATTGCATTTGCATTGATGCACTTAAGTCACTGTGCTTGACATCTGCTATTCTTGGACGGTTTGCCGGAGGCTTTCCCAAAAGCTTGCCAAAAGGTTGACCGGTCATGAGCTTTGCCATGATGGGAACACAACCCTTGGATATAAACGGCCGATGTACCGTTTTATCCTCCTTTCACTTCTTGGTGTTAGGTGTGAGAGGTATATTAGGTAGTCTTGCTGAGGTACCCTTTTTGACAATTTGGCCTAGTTGCATATAGTAAAGCCATAGTGACTGTTCCAAACTAGGACAGGATGCTCACCTGAATATAGGATTGCATAAAATCGCTTGATGAAACTAGGACAGGGTAACCTTACCTCTCTCATAGAGGTGTTTTGGCTCTCTCTTAACTGGTATGTGCTTTACAATGAAACTGTACAGGAATGTGCATATCAATTGCAAGTTGGTATTTGATTTGGGACAGAATTCAGTATGGAGTACAGTCTTGCAGCTTTGATCATGTCTGTGTTGATAACATCTTAGCTGAGGTGTTATACGATTTCTAATTGTTGCTCTTTTGCTTTATTTCTTTTGCCAGGTAGTTTAAAACCATAGCTTCAGAAAGTTCAGATATCCCCCAAGTACTCTAGACCCGAGTTGAAAGACTCTGCAAAGCCGGGGATCTTGTTCGGGGACAACCCATTTTTACCTCACTAACACCAGTCACAAGGCGAAGGACGATTAGGCAAAATTCACCAATCCCATTCTTTCAACAGCCACCTCTTAGCTCACCTGTGTTCAGTCCAATCCGAGAGCGGTCATCTACTTCTATCCCAGCATGAGAACGGTTACCTATTCCAATGACACAGTATCGCCCAGCCAATATGGAGGACTTAATACTCTAGTTGCGGCAAACAATAGAGGCACTACAACATGATGTGGCCCATCAAGCCGAGGTTATAACAAGGCTACAACAAAGAAGAACAATCGCCACGCCTCTATATCCTATGTACTCACCATACAAATTATCCATGTGCCCGGTATGCATCGCTAATCGCCACCGCCAAGATCCACAAAATCGTGGTGTCCTCGGTTTTCCCAGCCTGGAACCCATCTTGGCGTAAGCTTCAAGGCCTCGCACATCGATCGACGCACTGCTCTGTTAGAGGTTGACCCAACTGCACTCAAGGTCAACAACCCGAGAAATTGTTCAAAAGAGCGCAAGGGGTTAATTCCATCCCAGACAAAGAGGATGGATACACTAATTCTGTGATTATATATTGCCAGATCGATTTAAAATGCTGCACATTGATTGCTTTGACGGATCCGAGGATCCGATAGTTCACTTATGACTATTTTTAGATATCTTGCGGCCGATGGGCTTAACTAGACTGCAAAAGTTGTCTCTCTTTGGTCGCACCATGTTGGGTATAGCGCCCATTTGGTATGCTAAGTTGAAAGATTGCTTCAAAGAGAATTGGGAGGAGATGGCCAAAGCCTTCATTGCACAGTATTCTTATAACACACATATCAAGCTCACAACACGTGATCCCGAGACAACACCTCAAGAGCCATATGAGGGTTTCTCCGAAGTTTGTGACAAGGTGGAGGGCTAATGCCTCGATGATGACCACTTGACCTTTGGAGAAGGATTAGAAAAGGGTGGTTGTCCTAACTGCATGGCAAGTTGTCAGCAGAAGATGATTGTTTTACCTCTATTTACATTCAAAGGCTCCATGAAATGGGGTTTCAAATTGAGGATACTATGAAACAGGACTTATTATCGAGAAGAAAAGCCGCCAAGAGGCCATTTGTTCAGCTTCAATGTCGCTAGTGGTAGCACAACCATGAGGCCATCGGATGTAAGTGCCCACCGCAACCAAGATTATCGACCTCTTCGCCAATACAGCCTACAAACATCATCCAACTTTACCCGACCTGAAAGGACTTTCAACCAACTATGTATGACCCTGTCCAAAGTCATGCATGTGTTGATAAAAAAAGGGCACCTAAAACCCTTAGAACCTCGCTTCCTGATCCTCTACTATCCATGCACAACCCTCAAAGTATTAGGTTTTCACCAAAGAAGATGGTCATGACACCCACTCTGCTTCCATTTAAGTCATGAGATTTAGGATCTCATCAACCACAAGGTCATCACACCCCGCCCCCCATCCACTCCAAAGGCCAAATACAACTACCAACCCATTGCCAATCCACAATTAAGTCCCCCTCCCCCCGAAATCTCCATCTCATCCACATACTGCCTATCTCCTATGACCCCAGCATATATATTCCCCCTTCCCACTTACCAAAACCAATGTTGTTCATTCCTAAAGGTGTAGATTTGTGTAGGATGGACATGTTCAAACCTTAACCCAAGCCTCAGAGTGATGATACTTGCAATGGGAAGGAGGTCGATCTCAAAAGAAGGTACTAGTCTATTATCGCGTCCTAGGGACTTATCTCGAGAAGGTGTATGACCAAAGTTACTATATTGTGCCAACAAGTCAAATCAAGCTCAATTAGTGTTACCAATTGTGGCAAACATCAATGTGGTTAAAGGAGACAGCCTGAACTAGGGTTAGATGATCTGGCAAACCTCGAGGAGGATTTGAATAACCTGTAGTTCTTCGATGAGCAGGATCAGGGAGATATATAGATTGGGTGGTTCGACTTGAACGGATCAACTGATAATACCGGATGACTGAGTGATGACCCAGACAAGGAAGAAGAAACTGCGATGAAACTAGAGGGAAAGGAAGTAGAGGTAGCTACAATAGCCGGAAAGGCTAATGAGAAAGGAAAACTACCGGAGAGCACATGTATGGGAAACCCGACCCGAGAAATGGGTGTTGTGAAAATTGTAGATACCAAACGGGAAGCTACACTAAGACAGTTTGAGAGAGAAAGACTTGAAGACAAAACCACAACTGTCTATCACCCTGAGGGGGACACTTGAATTGTAAAAATGATTCAAGTAGAGCCCGACGACTGCTTATCGACAATTGACGGTGAGTGTTGGGATGACAATGATTTGCATCTAGCCTATACTGATGAAAGCTGGGGAGGTTGAATCCCGGATAATACATGGTACGCTGAGGAAATAGACCATCTTACTTGTAGTGGATGGTATTTTAAGTCGCCACACCTAGATCAAACGGAGGCATTTGGAAAGGACCGGGAGGTTAAGAAATAGAAAGAGAAGCAGTTGGAAGAGGACTCAGTTTTGAAACAACTCAAGAAAATCCAAGCGGATATCTCCATCCGGGATTCCTCATGGCCTCACGGTGCACCGTAGGCAAGGTTGTCGGAATGGACAAGGCTAAATTGTCCATTGTTGCTACTCCTGAACAACTTGTTGGCTTTGTCTTTCCGTGGTGCCAAACCAATGCTCACTTTCTCAGCCATTGAAGGCTCGACCTACAACAAACCGTTGTATATATCTGTGGAATGCAAGGAGAAGTGGGTACGGTGGTGTTGGTCGACACCGGTTCTACCATTAACATCCGCCCTTCTTGCACTATATATTAGGTTCGCCTAAATCGCAGATTTTATCCCCACACCTTAAGTGATACAGCGTATACAAAGACAATACCAGCAGAGAGGTCATGGGTACAGGAAAGTGAGAGTTCAGTGGGCCCATTAGAGCAAGAGGTCGAGTTCCACGCCCCGATGTACCAGCCATCATAATATGCCGCGAGGGAGGCCTTGGTTACATCATGTAAAGGTCGCTTTCTCCACCTCCATCAAATGTTCAAATATCCTCATGAAGGCAAAGTAGCCAGATTTGGAAAATCATCCATCCATCCACCACCGTATAACCACGCCAGTGCTTGAGATCAACCATGGGGACGAAGATGTGTTCCTTTTAGGATTCACTCTGGTTGAGGCCCAAGTTGTGCAGACTATACTGGCCGTGAATGAAGGCATATACGTCAGCGCCCAGTCTATCTACTATATGACCAAATCATGCATATGTTAGGAATGGGCTCAAAGAGCGTTGAAAAGGTGTTACGACATCACCTATAGGTGCTACACAACCCACACGCCTTTAGATCAAGTTATGTGCCCACCAAAGAGGAATGGGTAAGAAAGACGGAAGAAATGAAAGGCAAAGCCAAGGCAAAGAGAGCTGGAAAGCATTATAACCTTGTCTATATGCCAATCTGGGGGATGCTGAATGGTCGTTTTGTTCGAGAATGAGGGGATTTCCCTTTTTGTGGCTTTCCGGAGCCGTGGGTAAATTTCTCGAAGAAGTGGGTTCCTGGGTTTGAGATTTTCTTTGACCATTAGTTACAGGATAGTGATGAGGAAATGGTTGAGCCAAGCATCAAAGCTAACCGAGGCACAAACAAGGACTCAGATAGTAGCGAGGCAGAAGTAGGGCAACACTGGCCAATCTTTTTACAGATCCCATGGCTAACCTATAGAATTTGGGGGATAACTTTACTATCTCCATGATCAAGGAAGAACCGGGTGTGAACCCGACTAGCGGTATTATGGACATATCAAAAGCACTATGTCTTACTTGCCAGCTAGAGAAAGGCTATCTTTCCAGCTTCGAATCGGGTGATGAGCCAGAATTTGAGTCTTCTGAGTCTGTGAGGTCGGGATCAAATTCAAGTCAGTCTGGGAGGTCTGAGTCTGGTATTCCCGAGGGTGGTAACCCGAATGCCAAAGTCCTATCTAGGTCTTCCTTTAGCTTTTCTTTTGAGTCTCAGAATCGAAAACTGACCTTTTGAATGAAAATGTTGTAGATTCTGGTACTTCTCTGCGCTAATCGGTTTATTGTGTTGACCAAGATTTTCGAATTTTAATGAAAACGAAGAGGAAAAATTCCTCCGCTTTGAAAAACTTGATTAATCGAGAAGATAAGAGGTATGCTAAACCTCAGATTGATGAAATCATTGCCATTAATGTGGGCACTGAGAAGGATCCTTGCTTGGTGCAGATCGGGTCCACGTTGTCTTCGAAGGAATGCGAGCACTTAGTCACTTTATTAAAAATTTCAAAGAGGTTTTTACGTGGTCCTACAAAAACATGCCTAGAATCGACCCTGATATCATACAGTATCAGATCCCTCTTGACCTTGAGGCCTGACTAGTAAAGCAAAAATTGCGTAAAATTCGTTCGAATTGGGCGTTGAAGATCAAGGAAGTGGACACCAAACAAATCGAGGCAGGGTTCTTGATTGTGTCTGAGTATCTGATGTGGTTGGCCAACATAGTTCCAATTTCAAAGAAAGATGGTAGGATTAGAGTTTGTGTCAACTTTAGGGATCTGAATAAGGCTAGTCCGAAGAACAACCTTCCGCTGCCACATATTAATGAGTTGGTAGACTTCACCTTTGGCCATGTATTGCTTTCCTTTATGGATGGATTTTTCAGGTATATCCAAATTATGATGGCTCCCGAGGACAGAGAGAAACCTGCGTTCACAACGCCGTAGGGTACATACTGCAACCGCGTCATGTTGTTTGGGTTAAAAAATTGAGGGGCTATCTATCAAAGGGCTACAACCACCATTTTGCATGACATGATCCACAAAGAGGTTGAAGTATATGTGGATGACATGATTGTCAAGTCCAAAGAGCGATGAGGCCAAGATAATCGCCTGGAAAAATTCTTTCAAATGATCAGGGAATACAGGTTGAGGCTAAACCAACAAAAGTGCACCTTTGGCGTGACGGTAGGGAAAATGCCAGGGTTCCTAATTACATAGAGGGGAATTGAAATAGATCTTTCCAAGATCAAGGCCATCCTAGAAATGCCACCACCAAGGACTGAAAATGAGGCATGCGACTTTCTGGGCAAAGTGCAATTCATAAGACGGTTTATTTCTAAATTAACCTTAGCTTGTAAACCACTATTTGGTCTCCTGAAGAAAGGAAAAAAGTTTCGATGGAACGGTCGATGCCAATTTGCCTTCGAGCAGGTCAAGCAGTACCTACAAATTTTGCCTATTGTCACTGCCAGAGTCGGGGAAGCCTCTGATTCTGTATCTGTCGGTCATAGATTCAACCATGTGGTGCATTTTAGCGCAAGAATCTGAGGATAGGGTAGAGAAGGCCATCTATTACTTGAGCAAGAAGTCGCTAGATTATGAGAACCGTTATAATCCTCGAGAAGGCTTGCTTAGCCTTAGTATGAGCTACCTAAGCTAAGGCACTACTTGTTAGCTCACTCAGAATCCTAGTTTAGAGATTAGATCCCATCAAATATCTCTTTGAGAAACCAAGGCTTATGGGAAGGCTAGCCCGTTGGTTGCTTCTCCTCTCTAAATTCGATCTCAAATATGTTACCCGCAAGTCGGTCAAAGGAAGAGTCAGAGTAATTCCCCGTAGACCACCTCAGAGGAGATGAGACAAAGGAATGCCTGCTTCAGATGAAGACATTCTACATGTTAAAAAGAAACATGGGTGATGTACTTTCACGGAGCGTCCAATCAGTATGGTTATGGGATCGGTATGTTGCTGATAGCACCCGATGATTCCCATATACCCTTAGCTTTCAAACACTAGTTCAAAGTATTCAACAACAAAACAGAGTATGAGACGTGTATTGCTGGTTTGGAAGCCGCCTTGAAACTAGGGGCAATACGGTTGGACGCCATCGGCTAATTAGAAACTCTATCTTTTATAGTAGATATCTCGCTGAAGTGAAGATACGCCCCATCATTATTGAATAGAAGTACACATCGGCCTATGACACCGTCGCCGCAATAGATGAAGTTCAAAACAAAAACCCCTGGTATTACGATATTTGGAACTTCCTGGAAAAAGAGATGTATCAACCAGGAACAAATACCAAGGAAAAACGGGGAATATGAAGTTTCGCCATCCAGTTCATCATTTGCGGGGGTAAGCTCTACAAAAGAGGTCATCTAGGAAAGCACAAGCTATATGTTAAGGAAAAGGAATCAAAGTGCCTTATGGAGGCCATCCACGGAGAGGAGTGTGGGGCGCACATGAACGGTGTGATGTTGGCTTAGAAAATCCTTAGATAAGGTTATTACTGGTCTACTATGGAGAATGATTGTATTGGTTTCAGGCAAAGAATGCCACAAATGTCAAATCCATTCCAATCGCATGAACATTCCGTGCCGAAAGCTTTACAACATGACTTCACCATAGCCATTCTCCGCCTAGGGATAGACGTTATCGGCAAGTCATGCCAAAGGGGTCAAACGGGCATGAGTTTATTTTGGTAGCAATCGACTACTTCACTAAGTGGGTGGAGGTCTAATCCTATTCCATGCTAAAGGCATCACATGTGGCTAAGTTTATTAAGAATAACACCATCTGCCGATATGGGATCTCGAACGAGATTATCTCCGATAATGGTTCACATTTCAAGAAAGAGGTGTTGGATCTGCTTGAGAAGTATAATGTGGCTTTTCACAAGTCATCAATATATAGACCATAGACAAATGGAGCCGTTGAGGCGGTAAACAAAAACATCAAGAAAATTCTGTAGAAGGTAGTGGAGACTTACAAGGACTGGCTGGAAAAACTGTCTTCTGCACTTTGGGGCTATTGGACATCAATTCGAACATCTATAAGGGCAACCCCCTATTCTCTTATCTATGGGATGGAAGTCATTCTACCCATCAAGATTGAAGTGCCCTCACTGTGAGTTATAGCCGAATGTCAAATAACCGAGGCAGACTGGCAATAGAGCAGATTTGAGGAATTAATGTTGTTTGATAAGAGAAGGCTAAAGGCATTGTATCATGTCCAGGGCTACCAGTGCAGAATCGCTAGGGCTTTTAATAAAAAGGTTAAATCCAGAAATCTCAAAAAAGCGGACATAGTGCTCAAAGACAGCCGAGCTCCCATCCACGACCCTAAGGACAAGTTCAGACCTAATTGGATTGGTCCTTACGTTATCAAATCTATCTAGTTGGGAGGGGCAATCATCCTTATGGACCTAGATGGCCTGGAGTTTTTGCAGCCGATCAACATGGACAAGTTGAAGAAATATTACCCTTGAGAGGCTTGCTAGGCCAAAAACCCGTATGGGCTTACCTAGGCAAAAGTTAGAGCATGAAAATTAGAAATAAAGAAAAATTGAGCTCACAAGGTCGAAGTCGAAAGGGTGACTTTGGAAAAAGTTAGAGCGCAAAAGAAGAGAGTTAACACCCGAGTGAACCTGAACCAAACTACGTAAGGCCTGATTCCCATTTTGGGATATGTAGGCAACTTCATCCTAAAGTTTGGCTGTAACCATCTCCGGCTCAACTATCTGGTTTGTCTATGTGATCGGGCTATCTTTGTCCATTCTAGCTTGGTTGTGTTACCTTGGTTCAACAGAAGAGCCAGTAGGAATGAAGAGCAGTAATGATGAACGTTGTTATGAGTAGTTGTGATCTTCTAATTTGGGACTGTGCATCTTGAGGATTGATTCCGTGTGTGTCAGGTAGTGATTATTTCTAAAAATGGTTTTGAAAAGTTTTAATAAAGTTGATTTTTCTCAAAATTTTACCTTTTACAATTTAGACCATTTGAGACCAAAAGAAAATTTTTTAGTGCTCGCAACCTTAATTCCATGGATTTCAACACCAAGTACATTCTTTAATTCTCTGATTATCAAAGTTGCTTTTACATCATAAAACTTGAAAATAAAAGTCAAAGCAATAAAACTAGAGGCATATATGAGTCAGGTGCTCTTGCATCCTTTGCTCGTGCATGTGAAAGCCTCTGTAGCCAAAGTTGGCCCAACCTATGCCTCATCTTTGAGCCAATCCAAGCCCTCACTGGAAAGGCATAGCTGAAACTAGGGACAAGGGCCAGAAGATCGCTTGTTCTCTAAGCAGTGAGGTACCAAGTTAGGTTTGAAGCGCGAATTGGGAATAGAGCCGAGTATTCTACCCCCTCACTTGGACGTGTCTGATCATGTCCAGACTGGCGTCTAAACCGAAAAGGGAAGTAGAACAAGCAGTGTGTAAGGCAATCTACTGAATACCCAGTTGACGAGTCATGCTGTAGCTCATTTTAGCCAAGTTAAGCCAGGGGCAATGCTAGGCTATGTAGGCTGCCGATCTGTTACACATCTAGTTGCACTACCATCCCTCATTGGGAAAGTCCACTAGTCGCTGACGGAAGAAGTAAGCTCGGATTGAATATTCGGGGCAAGGGTCCACTGCTTTCACAGCTTATCGATGAGCCATATCTGGGAAGGGATAAAAAAATAAGAGAGATTAAAGAATAGAGAGATGTGCATTGAAAGAAAAGTGAAGAAAAGGGCATTGAAGAAAAAAAATAATTGAGCGTGAGTGCCAAGTGATGTGAGACTTGCCAAATAAGAAGGGTGGGAAATATTACCCGAAGAAGCTGAGGACTCCCCGTAAACTTGGTGGTCTCTCCCGGATAAAAGGCATTTAAACGCATCAGGGTCTTGGCCAGTGCCAAGCCAATACAGCTCTTACCCTCTTTTAGGCTTTGAGCCACTTCGATCAACCGAATGCTAGCTCCACCGCAACTAGGGGGAAAAGGAAAGTGTGCAATCATACATAAACAGAGGGCATGTTGCCGAAAGCCTCGCCAAAGAAGGTCACCCTTGTCTCTGATGTCAGAAAATCGATGAATCAAGCCGGGTATATCTAGCTCCCCATCATGAGCTAAAGATCGGGCTTCGTGCAAAGTGAGTCCACACATTCGTCCCAAAGTCAAGGCATGGCTGAAACGAGGTTGAGGCATGACTTCCTTATCGTGTCGGGATTCTATCAGGGCTTGAAATTCTTTAAGAGCTAGACACATTTCTTGTGCTTCGAAGCAGAATATATGTGTAATTGGGTTCCAACAGTGGACCGTGGTATGGAGGAACATAAAGCAAAGTGGAGTACGACTCAACGGAAAAAGTGTGTTTATGTCAAAACTTCAGAAATTTACCTTTTTCGTGCCGTCCAAAGTGGTTATCCAATCTGTGAGCTTCTCGGCAAGGAATATCTCCATTTGTAGAGAAAACAACAACTCAAATGAGGTTCTATTGAAGAAATCATGAAAGAAGACCTTTTGTAGAGGAAAGGGCTGTGAGTGGAAGCCACCTCTCAGTCAGTGGGTGGATCATCACAAGTGGCCAGCAGGCCAGAAGTGGTGGCCGGCCGCCCACTTTTGTGGGCTAGCAATACGACATTTTGGCTTTGTCTTAGTTTTTGTATTTTGAGGTTTTGTTTTGAGCCTTTTGTTTTTAGTAAGTGTGAATAGTTGTGGTTAGGTGGTTTTTACTTTGTTTTCCATTTATCAAGTTATATTTTGTATTTATGTTGTTGGTCGGCTCATTATCCATCTGAGAACATTGTTCCAATACAAGCATTCTCGGTTTCAAAAAAATCAACTCCATTTTTATTCTATGCAAATGAGCTATTCATGACACAAAAAATAACTCTTTTCATAAACATTGCAGGGTTGTACCCCGATCATGGTTTTTACAAAAGGGAGTACAGGTTTTCAAAAGCAAAAGTAAAAACCTATATGAAACTATACATGTGCTTAACTACCAAATAAAAGAAACTAAGCAAAAGAGTACAAAAATCGGTGCTAGTCATCTCAAGCTCGAGAGGCCCTCTTCGTCCTCTTCCACAAAGGGGACTCAGGGGCATTGTCTCCATCAGCGCCACTATCATCAGAATCAGACCCTGAGCTAGAGCCAGTATCGTCATCTCCGCTCTCTACCTTAGAGTCAGCCTCGTCGCCATCTCCACTCCTTGACCCCGAGTCAGCATCATCGCTCAAGGCCTCAAACTCAAAGCGGCTCATCGCCTTCTCAAAGTCACCAGCCTCAGTAGGCCTCACTTAACACTGCTCCAAAGAGCTACTCGCCTTGAGCACCCCCTGCTCTACCTCGACCTAGGCGCTTGTCTCAAATGCACGTGTTGGGGCTGCTTACCTCTCTTCCCTCATCGCTAGAGGGGTGTGCTATGGCCGCCATTGTTGTTGGTGCCTCAATCGTAATGGGATATGAAAAACAAGTGTCAAGATATCGACATAAAGTATGATTGTTGTAGAATGCAATATCCAGATTTGGTATCACATGTAGAATGAGTGTTATGCAATGGCCAAATTCTACGTAGGTACAGTGCGTCAATGTGTGTCAGTGTAGTTTGAGGTAGTGTCAGAAGGCACATCAGTGTAGTAGTGGGAATATGATACTGTGGTGCACAACAGTGTGAGTTAGCGGTGAAAATGTGAAAAATATAGGGAAAATACCTAAATACTGTATAGACTAAGCAATGTTTCTCTCCTCTGTACCATGTGTAGACACCCCATTTTTGACTGTCCTCAAGACTTGGACGTCACCGCTTAACCACTCAGGGATCATCCATGTTTGTGTTCGCCTTGAGTTCCTTGAGGTCTCCACGCGCCTTGCCTTAGGATCTCTCGACTCGACTGTTTCGTGTCTGGTTTTGCACCAAACACTTATGTTTTGCCTTGGAGGGACAGGGAATGGCTTGTGGGCCATCCCCACACTCCACCGGCCATGGCTTGAGGCCACCGGCTGTGTTTTGTTGCCACTGGCCAAATGTTTGGCCAGCCGGCACTATAGATGGCCGGCCGACTATCTTTTTTTGGTCAATTGCATTTTTGGCCGGCCGACTACTGTGCATTTGCTTTTGCAGATATTTTTCTGCAGCTAGCATACATTGTCACCCCCTCCATACACGTGTATGGAGGGATTTCTCTCTTGTTAGCTTCCTTTGGAAGCTTTGCAAGACATGTTGTCTATAAGATGGGGTCTTCTCTCCCTCTTTCAGAGGTTAGACAATTTAGACAAAATTTTCTGAGGGTTTTGAGTTTTAGGGTTAGGGTTCATATGTCCTCCATCTCTATATATCTCTCTCTTTGTTTTGTGAGTGTTTTTGCCTTAGTTTTGCACACAAACACCCACCATCACACCTTTTCTTGGAGCTGAGGCCCTTGAGGGTTGTTTTTTGAGTTTTGGAGTTGGTTTGAGCTTGAAGAACCAACTGGTCCACCATTGGTGGAGAGGGTCTACAAGGGTAAGAAACTTGTCCCTTTATTCCCCATTTTTGCATTGCATTTTTTCCTACCTTGCATCTGTTTTTGAGCTTTGTGTATAACATATAAAAGTTCTATTTTTTAGTGCTCTAAATAGTTGGTTAAGGTTGCTTTAAGCTTTGGGGTTGTTTGAGCCCTCTTAAGCCTTGAAAGGCTCCATTTTGTGCCATTTTGGTTGAGCTCCGGGACCATTGTGTTTGGGCCTCCTCACCACTGAAATCTTGAGGGATTTTAGTGATGAGGATGGTGCCTTGAGGTCCTAGGAAGGAGAGGGCCACCCCCTCTCCTTGTTGTCCTTGAAAAGGGCCTTTTTTTGCCTCTTGAGGGAGCATCTAGTCTAAGTGTGTGTTGGCCATGCCTTAGCTGATTTTCATGCTTATTATGTCATAATATGCCTCTATTTTTAGTTGGTTTTGATACACCATGCTTGCTGAGCATACATGCCTTGTAATGCCATGATTTGCCTCAATACATGCATAGCATTTAGACTATCATGCTCATGTATTTTGGCCAAGCTTTGTGAAGCTTGTATGCATGTTTTAGTGTGCTTGAGGACTTTTTTTGGTTGTTTGGGTCATCCATGCTTTGCATTGTATAGCCACCATGTAATCCCTCTTGTATGCCTTAAGCATTGGCCCCTCTAGCATGCCATCCTTGCATTATTTCAGTGGTTTGGAACCACTTGGCATGTCATTTCAGACCTCATAATGTGCCTATATGCTTGCATTTGATGCCCCTTCAATGTGTTTAAAGGTTGTTGCCTTATGCTCCATGAATGTGCTTCTTTGTATGCTTGCATATTTAGACCACTTAGATGCCATCTAGGTACACCCTTAGCCTTGTTTAGGTCTGCATTGGACCTATTTTAAGTCCCCTTAGCCTTGTGAGGTTTGGTTGACCCAGCCTTGGTTTAAGCCTCCTTGGTTTACCTTGAATTTTGGACCATAATTGCATGCTTTGCTTGTGTTGATTAGTAGGTTTGGCACCTCTATTTTATACATATTCAGAGATTTTCATGCATGCTAATTGTCCATGTTTGCATCCTCTTGAGTATGCTTGAGAGTTGTCTCTTTATGCTTAAGTGTTGGCCCATTTGCATGCATGTTTGTGTGCATGTTAGCCTTCATTTCCATAGCAGTGGCCACTGATTTTGGCATGCTTGTGAGCTATCCATGTTAGTCTAAGTCCATTCTTGCATGTGTTGCATACTTGCCTTGTGTGTTATTGCATGCTTGGTCCCATTGATGCGATGTTTCATCCCTTGCATACTTGTATGTTTAGATTACATCTTGCATGCTTGTCATTAAAATGCTTGTTCCATGCCTTGCATGATTATTGTATGTCTTGTATGCTTCTTAGCATTGTCCATGTTGCATACTAGTCAGCATGCTTAGGCTTGCATCTCATTGGCATACATGCTTTACCTCTTGAATTGCTTGTGATAGAGGTTGAGTTCAATTTGTTTGATTATGTGCATTGCATTCCATATCAAAATGCACACTTGATTCTTTGGGCCATCACGCATGGAAATGCGCAATTGGTGGTCCGAGAATCGAGGATCATGTCCCTTTGAGTCATAAATATGATAAGAGTGTGATTGGTGCATACATTGCTTGAAATGCATTGACATGCCAAGTTCTGCCCTCTGCTGCTATCAAACCAATTTTTGCAGGAAGATTTGGCCGGCCGGCCATCTTCAGTGCCGACCGACCATCATTTTCGGCCGATGAAACAACTTTATGGCCGGTGACCATTATCCATGGTCGGTGGCCAATCCCCTCAACCGGTGGTGTTCCACAGCACTCAGAGAAGCAACCCGGAGACTTTGGCAGTCATCAGAGAAGCATAGTGGGGAAAACATAGGCAACTTGAGCATGGTGGCGGATTTCTGAGCAAAACCGAGCGCGCACTGCATTGGGTCTTCATCCCGAGATTGTTTACTGCTTAATTAGATTAATTAATGTGTTAATTAATCAGGTGGTTTATAATATTGGTTAGCTTGCGAGTTAGTTAATCAGATATTCTTTCGTCCCTCCGTGCAAGGGCAAATTTGTAATAAGTGTACGGAGTGCGGTATGTCTTCCCACCTCACGCCTTTTCTTCCTTTTATTTAACCGCCGCAATGGTTAGATTTAGGGCATATTTCAAATAGCATACTTATGCTTCGTGATGTTTGCATTCATTCATCAAGATTGCATGCACCGTGCTCTGACATCATGCTAACTGCACTTGCATTTCAATTCCAAGTTGAGTACTTGTTATTTGCAGCATTTCACATGCCATTCCTAGATTAGCCGAGCCTACTCTAGTGACATTTTGTATGCGATGCATTAGCCACTTAACATGAACTAGGGTTATGCATGATTACTAATATGTTCTTGTCTTGGCACGGAGTACTTTGTAAGTATTTTATGCTTTAGCATCTTGCATGAGTGTGAATGTTAACATGACAGCATGCTTACCATGTGGCTAAATGCTTATGTGTTATAAACTGCCTGAATGCCTGTGGG
This sequence comes from Camellia lanceoleosa, assembly GCA_025200525.1. Taxonomy (NCBI): domain Eukaryota; kingdom Viridiplantae; phylum Streptophyta; class Magnoliopsida; order Ericales; family Theaceae; genus Camellia; species Camellia lanceoleosa. Next base: position 77,095,466 of record CM045761.1, on the reverse strand, counting down.
TGAAGGTTGGATTGTTTGAGTTGGAGCAACTCGTTGAAATCCGTGTTTTTTAGCCTACTTGCGAATAGCAAATTCCAAAGCGTTTTCCAAAAAAACAGACATGAAATGTTTTGTTCCAATTTGGGCGATTTGGTCTATACTTGTTTGCTGTGCGCATAACATAGTAATTCTAGGCTAATAACCAAAATAAGGACATGTAATGTTTTCAAAAAAAATATCACGGTTAGTAGAGGCCGATCTTTAGATCGGGCGAGAGGGGGTGCTCATAGCTGACCTTTCCAAATCGTACCCAAGCTCCCGAGCCGAGGCAACTTTGGTGATGACGGACACGTGGCCTTTGGCACCGAGTCAGGGTTTCCTAAATTTCCCTCATTAAAAAATATTTAGGTGGCGACTCTGTATCTGGCAAAGCAGTCCATGTTTGGCACTTCTTTACAAAAAAATCTGTTTTCTCAAAACGATTTGCCAGATTTGGACTCTTTGGTTCAGATTAAGAACCGTGACACAAATCGAGTCCAAACTGTGGGGTGAGGCCGTCACGCGGGGCGCGTCCATACCATGCCAACCAGAGAAGCAACCAGATGGAGGACGCCCTCTATGTACTCTGTGGGTGCTTGTAAGTGCATTTCAATAATCAACATCTGGGGAGGGAAAGTGTGAAATGCAAATTGTTAAATCGTTTATACCGAGGTGCGCCGAGCTCGACATATCTCAGCGCTCGCCTAGTGGCTCTATCGAATCTAACAGTAATCTAGTCGACCGCCAAAGATGTAAGCACGGTAGGAATCGCTGGCCAACTGGAAACTTGTCTGATGGGAAGGGCCCCTCCAATGCTGGCCTTGGCCTCCTAAGTAGCCTCACCAACCAAAGGAATGTCTCCTGCGTCGCCCGCACGAACTCCGATCAGGGGTGACATAAGATGAGTCCGGATGAAGGTCATATAATCACCGTCTCCTCGGAAATAGTCATTATCCAATCCTACCATGAATTGGATAACAGCCTCGGCTGGGAGGCTATCAGCTGTCTTCATAGATGCTGGAGGAGGCATAGGAACACCTAGTGTAAGCAAGCCCACGATCTGATGTACAAAGCGCTTGCCTAAGAACCAGGCTCGGCAAAAAGGGCCCTCTTGTAAGATTCGAAACCCTCTTGTAAGATTCGAAACTGGTAGGTGCCTCGAGCCCTGGCGTACTGGTCTCTAACTCTGTCTGGCATCGTCGCCCAGGGCTTCTAGGTGATCTGCAGATAAGAGGATGTACGAGTTGTTAGCTGTTGTCAGTTGTCAAGAGAAATTAGAATAGTAGCAATGAAAATAAAAGCAGAAATAACTGTGAGTTTTGGGTTACCTTGTGGGCAACCATTGTATCAATGTATCGGTGGTAGAAGGCGAATGCCATATCGTTGCGGCTCTAGTGCCAGCGCCGGCACCGGCCATCATATCGCCGCAAGTAGGGGACAGTCGGAGCAATCTCCTCTACTTACTCCGGAGCAAGGGCCGAGAAGTAGGCATAAACCCACAGCTACAAGAAAAGATCAACAATGCATGACCATAAAGTAAATAGAAAGTACAAAGCAGAAAGCACAGTGCATGAATATATATTTAACAGAGAATTCAAAGAAAAAAGCATAAGTAACAGAATTGAAGTCGCAGTGCATACCTCCCAGGCTCTCCAGTAGCCTCCAACCCACTCTTCCCTCATACGGGAAGTTGAACTCATATAGCCATAGAGTGCAGCCAGGCCGGCTCCACTCTAGTCGTAGAATCGGACCCAGGGCAAGGTCACAAGGGTGCTCAGTAGGTACAAACCCATGGTGTTCCACTTGTTCACGAACAAGGTGGTACCAAAAAGGAACATCAAGAAGCCCTAGCCATACTGCTCTATCTCCTCCTACGTCTTGGGCTGACTCTTGCGAAAATGCTCGGAGAACCAATTGTATCTGACCATGGTCGCTCAGATAAAGGTGGGCTCGCTCTAAGCAGGTAGGCCTAGGCCACCTCCTACTAGCCCATATCCATATCAAAGGGGATCGGATCCCCCTTACTCCTAAGCCTGTGATCATCAAGAAGTCATAAGAGGTCATCGTCATCTCCCCAGTGGAAGAAAGGTGGAAGGAATTGGTGGTGTCCCACCACCTTTCCACTAATGCTCCGAGTAAGGCTCGGTTGGCCATATGGCATGTAAGGCTAGTGCAGAATAGGCCAAAGCCAGCCTCATTGACAAGGTTGCAGACTCTGGAGGAAAGCTCGCGGTACCAATCCCTGGCCGTTAATGTCTTTTGCCGCCCTACCGACCTTAGCAACCTTTGGCTCCATGGTCTCGGCAGGGTGGAGAAGTGCAGGTGGAACCTCGGGAGGAGCATCATCATGAGGAATGTCGTCTGTCATCTGAAAAGTGGGTGAAAACTGGGGAAAATGGAGAAAATACAGAGAAAAGAGGGAAAACTTGGAAAAAGTCAACCATAGAAAAGAGAAAATGGAAGAAAAAGTCAAAACCTAGAAAAGTTCACAAAACCTGAGAGAAACTCGAGGGAAACAAACCCAAAGTGTTGAAAACTCGAGAAATCAACGAAAACAAAATTTGAACAGTTCAAAGTGTAGAGGATCAAAGAGGGTTTATAAATAAAGTTTGCGTGGGGTATTGGAAAATGCGTACAAAGCACAAATCTAGAGAGAGAAAGCACCTAGAGAGAGGGAGAGGGATTTTGGCCTTGAGTGTGTGAGGAAATGAGGTGTGGTGATGTGTTTAAAAAGACCCGCAACTAAAAAGACAAATCTTCCTCGATTTTGCATTAGTGGTTGGCAGGCCAGTAAAAGTGGGCTGCCGCCCACTATTAGTGGCTGGCAAGCCCATTTGTGGCCGGCAGTCTTCCTTTGTAGCCGGGTGCTGGTTTTGTTGGCCTTTTTGTTCTCGCAATGTATGGAAGGTCCTATTTTGGGTCTGGATTGATTTTTGAGGAGCTGGAAAGTGTCCTAGTCGCGTCGTTTCAAAACCTGCTATACTCCATCGTGCGAATGCGCCCCAATTTCAAAGAGGAGCAAATTGTATCCTTTTGATTATTTTGCAAAGACTCCGCCGGGGGGGGGGGTGGGAGGGGTAAGTTGGAGGTAGTCGTCAAATGTCACTTTTTCATTTTGTCAATTTATGTCTCTATTATCTTCCCTTACACAGCACATACTTTCGATTATCTTGCATAGAACGTGGACTCGCACATGCTTTCAATTCTTGCATGGAACGTGCTTTCAATTAACATCGTATGTCGATTTTTTGTTATCTTGCATGGGATTTGCATGCTCATTATCTTGCATAGAATATGTTTTTGATTAACTTGCATGGAATATCTATGGCACCTTATGAGTGTAATCTTGTGTCGCATGGAACATGCACTGTCATTTACTTGCATTCATTTACCTTCACTTGCATCACACTATTTTGTGCACCTCGTATTGCACTACTTTGTGCCCCTTGCATCGCACTACTTTGTTCATTTCACCTTGTATCGCACTGTTTTGTGCACCTTGTATCCCATTGTTTTGTGTACCCTGTATCGCACTATCCTATGAATCTTGCATCACACTGTTTTGTGCACCCTGTATCTCGCTGTCTTTTGCATCTTGCATCGCATTGTTTTATGCACCTCGTATCGCACTGTTTTGTGCACTCACCTTGTATCGCACTATCTTGTGCACCTATATAGCTCTGTCTTGTGCACTCGCATAGCACTGTTTTGTGCATTCACTTATATTCACTCGTTTACTTTGTGGATCTATCGCACTTGTTCACTTTGTGCGTCTATCGCATATTTTCATACTTTTTGCCTTTTTGGCTTTGTCTTAGTACGCATGAAACGCGACCCAGAGTGATTTTTCTCGTATCTTAGGACGCGTGAAACGTAGCCCTTAGCGGTTTTTCTCTTATCTTAGAACGCGTGAAATACGATCCTGAGCAATTTTTCTCCTATCTCAGAACGAGTGAAACACGACCCTGAGCAGTTTTCCTTCTATCTCAAGATACGTGGAACGAGACCCTGAGCAGTTTTCCTTCTATCTCAGGATGCGTGAAACGCGGCCCTGAGTGGTTTTTCTCTTTTCTTAGGGCGCGTAAAACGCGACCCTAAGCGGTTCTTTATCTTATCTCAAGATGCGTGAAACGTGACCCTTAGCGGTTTTTCTTCTCTTTCCACGATTTCAGCATGGTTAGTGTATCTTGTGATTATTATGAGCCTGTTATTGCTTATTGCATTGTTTCGTATTTTCATGGGTTTTCAGAATAATCAGCTTCGTGAAGCGTGTGAGTCCAGCTTTCAAAGTATTTTCCCTGTGCATAGCATGTGTATCTTGCCCCTGAACTACGCTGGTTTGATTCCTTGTAGAGGGATATGTAGGCAACTTGCGAGTTCAACCAATTTAATTTATGTCTTGATTGTTTGCCCAAGACTTATGGTCTTGTCAAAATAGGTCGTCTTCAAGCTTTGACATTCACTCATGTCATTTCATAACTCCGAGCTCTGTTAAAGAGGGGCAATTGTAGACACCCCATTTTTGATGACTTTTAAGACTTGGGTGCCACTTATTGATCATTCAATGATAAATGTGTACACTTGTCAAGTGCTTGATTTCCTCAGCAGGAAACCTCAGTTTTTTACCCACAAACCTTGTGCCTTGTTTTGGACCAGAATAGTAGTTTTTCAAGGCTAATTATCCAGGGACCTACAGACCCACTAGTGTGGCTTGCTGCCCACCATTAATGGCCTGCCGGCCACTTGTGTAAATTTTCAGATCTTTTTGCCAATTGTGCCAGCTGCCTCCACAGATGCATGCACTGCACTAACTTTGTCTGTATAGATATTTCTGAGGTGGTCTCACATATTTCTATATATAGATGACTCCCTCTCATTTTTTTAGGGTTAGAAAATTTTGGAGAGCAAAAGTTTTGGAAAATATTTCTCTCTCTACATTTCTCTCTCTCCCTTACAACTTACATAACATTTGCCTAGACACTCTAAACCAAACCTTGAGGAATCTTTGCTGAGGTGCTTAAGCTTGCATTTTAGCACTTGAGAGTGTGAAATTAGTGGTTTGCGAATTCAAGGGATCATTCCTCTTCAAAAGGTATACATTCTAGTTCTTTTGTATCATCTCGTTCTCATCTTTTCTTGCTGTTTTTGAGTTGTTTATCACCTATATTTTTGGGCTGAAACTTGTGGTTTAAAGCAATTAAAGGTAAAGGGTGGATCACCCTTCTTTGAACCTTGTTTCATAGGCTTTTACCCTTGTGTTTCCCACCTTCTTATCAACCTTTTTTTCCCTTTTTACCACTGGTTTTCAGAGTTTTCTAGAGGCTAAAATCATATTTTGAAGTCCCAAAAATAGAGGGGGTAGCCTCTCCTGCTTGTGCTTGTTTATTAGCTATTGCTCCATGTTTTTTTAGCTTACTCATTTAGCTATTTTTGCTATAATTCCGGCACTATTTTGAGCTAATTTAGGGCTTTTTTTATGTGTTAGTTTCATTTATGATTTGTATTGCATGCTTGTAGTGTAATGGTCCTCATAGGCTTTGTGGTTTAGGCCTTAACCACCAACCTATTTGAGTTGATGGCATTTATTTCTAGTTTTCCACACTTGTGTTCACCTCTAAGCATCTCTACAATCTAGCTAACTGCAGTCTAACCTTGTGTGTTTTCTTTTTTATCTTCTGGGATCTGAGATTTGCTTACTAAGTTGTGAGATCTTGTCTGCTAGAATCTTGGATCTGCTCACTCAGGTTGAGCTCTTCTCTTCTCGGACCTACTCATCTAGGCCGAGATCATGTCTTCTAGGATCCAGGATCTAGAATCCGGGATCTACTCACTTAGGCTGAGCTCTCGTCTTCTCGGGCCTACTTGCTTAGGCTGAGATCATGTCTTCTCAGATCCGGGATCTAGGATCTGGAATCTGGGATCTGCTCACTCAGGATGAGTTCTTCTTTACTTGAATGTTATCTCCTTGGGAGCGTTCATGCCCCCTGTCTTTGCATCCCTTCTGGAAGGGTCTTCGTTCCTTCGTAAGTATCTATCCTTCCATACCTGGAGGTCATCTTCGTTGTAGTATCCGCTTCGATCTGTTGTCTTTGGTGCGTCACCTTCTTGGCCGGTGTCATTCACTCCGTGACTTTGGTCACGAGTTTCTGTGTTGCGGTTGTCCCCTTCAACGTCGAGGTTGATAGGTCTCCCATTCCCAACAGGAGTGTTGTCTCCAGTCTGATCCTTCTGTCCGTTATTGACCATCCATTCCTCTTTCTTTCATTGGCCATCTATTCTTCTTTCTTTCATTGGCCATCTATTCTTCTTTCTTTCCCACAGACAGCACCAAATTGTGTGAGTAATTTTCTGACCACACTGCCCGCTTAGTATCCAGCTGGAGAGCACCGGCAGAATAGATGGCACCTGACTAACCTGCAGCAGAAATATAAGAATCCCGCGGTGGTTCGCCACCCGGGGGTACTCCGACGATCAAGTCAGTACTCAATATCTCTCAAAGATAATCCATTATTCAACTCACAAGCTTGAGCATAAAAAGCATACCTTAGACCCATGGGGGTGCCTCTCTTTTATAGCCAACATAAACCTAGTCCCAATAGAAGCCTAACTTCTATGGACTCAGGATTACTGCTAATCTTGGACTCCCAGTAAGATTAGGATAAACTCTCTAAGAGTCTTATCTTAAAACAAACTGAAGTCTTCTCTCATTCTAGGACTCTTGTCCCTTATCCACTTATCTTGGATTCCGATATCTTCGAAGATAACCTCGGCCTTGCCGAGATCACCTCGGCGTCACGACCAGGACACGTGGCACCTCGGCTGACACGTCGGCGTCACCTTGCCACGTGTTGGTACTCAAAAAATATATCCCCACACTATGTAACAATTCGTGGAGTGCAAATTACATTGCTTTTTCGCCTAGTTTAGTAATGCAGCCAATTTCTATCTATTTTTCCTGCACATTCAAAATCTGAAATTATTTGTGTTTTTGGACCATCTATCAGAGTCTTTGTTTGAATTTTGTGCTTAAGTAATAGTCTTATATGACTTTGATACATAAACCTTGGAATCAACCAGTACTAAATATGTTAGTTAAAGTGGTGATTTAGTAAACATGCAATGTACCAGTTGTATCCTAGAATTAGGTCTACATAAGTTGGTGCACAGCTAAAGTAATGCAATCTATGTTAAATTTAAATAGCTATTTTAGAGACTGTTGTTCTCTCTATTACCCTTCAAGGGCCTATTACAGACCATTGGCCTTGTTTCACAGCATTTGCAGCATCTATTTAGGTCTGGATTGCATTGTTTAGTCCACATAGGATTGGGTTTTGGGAGGTGTAAATTGGGTACAAAGCATTTTTGCATATAAAAATTAGACATAGCAACCCAAAAATATATATCATAGAGAAGGAAGAGATAATTTGTCCCCTTAAATAGAGGCATTAGGTTAGATATCAATCCCTATTAGCCTTTTATCAAGACCTATTCATTATTAATAGAGGCATTAGTTAGATATCAATCCTTCCTCTTCAAGTGATATAGAAACCGTTTCTTTCCTCCTAAGGGGAAATAACACTCCATTTGTTTGGATAAAAACATTTTTTAGAAAATGCTTTTTGTATTTTCTAACGTTTGGTACAATAAAAAAAAAAAAAAAAAAAAAGTCAACAAAAAATGTTTATCATGGATCAATGAAAAATGAACCTATTAGTGCAAAAAATGTTTTCTACTTTTGAAAGTTAGAAAAAGTTTTCCGAACTAAGTCTTACTAATGTCACTACATTATTACCACCTCCACCTTTGCCCCGCCGCCACCACCACCACTAATGCAACCATTAGTGCACTAGCTTTAAGGACGCAACCAAATATGAAAAAAAAAATTTATTTGAAAATAATTACTAAACAATGTGTTAAACTTTGTCGAAAAAATGCGTTCGGGGGGCGAAAAAGCAAAATAGCCCCCTAACCAATGTTGTGATGTAATCGAGAGCTTTCCCGTGCCAAATATGACCTATAGGAACTGACGGTACGTAAATAGGACACGTAAGTTGGGAGTTAGAGTCGAAAATCCCTTAAACTTAGTCGAAAAAAGGCATTCGGGGGCGAAACTATGATACAGCCCCTGAACCACCGTGTGGCTGTCACAAACAGCTTTCCCATCACAAATAGGACCTATGACAACAGACGGGATGTAATTTGCAGTTGTAGGTTAGGAGTTAGAGCCAAAAACGCCTCAAACTTAACCGAAAAAGGGCGTTAAGGGGGTGAAACTACAAAACAGCCCCCCGAACCACCATGTGGCTATCATGAATAGTTTTCCCATCACAAATAGGACATGTGACAATAGATGGAATGTAATTTGCACTTATAGGTTGGGAGTTAGAGCAAAAAACACCTCAAACTTAATCGAAAAAGGCGTTAAGGGGGTGAAACAACGAAACAGCCCCCGAACCACTGTGTGGCTGTCACAGACAGCTTCCCCATGAAAAATAGGACTTGTGACAACTGACGGAATGTAATTCAGACCCGTAGGTAGAAAGTTAGAGCCGAATATGCCTTAAACTGATTCGAAAAGAGCTTTCCGAGGGAGAAAATTCATAACAGCCCTTGAACCACCGTGTGGCTCTCACAGATAGTTTTTCCATGAAAAACAGGACTTGTGACAACTGGCGGAATGTAATTTAGATTCGTAGGTACGGGAGTTAGAGCCGAATACGCCCTAAACTTAATCGAAAAAAGACGTTTCAGGGGCAAAAATTCATAACAACCCCTGAACCACCTTGTGACTAACACGGACAGTTTTTCCATGACAAATAGGACCTGCGACAACTGACGGAATGTAATTCGGACCCATAGGTAGGGAGTTAGAGCTGAATATGCCCTAAACTTAGTTGAAAAAGAGCGTTTCAGGGGGAAAAATTCATAACAGCCCCCAAACCACCGTGTGGCTCACACGAACAGTTTTCCCATGACAAATAGGACTTGTGAGAACTCACAGAATGTAATTCGGACAAGTAGGCTTGGAGTTAGAGCCGAAAACGCACTAAACTTAGTTGAAAAAGGGCGTTTCAGGGGAAAAAATTCATAACAGCCCCCAAACCACTGTGTGGCTCACGCGTATAGTTTTCCCATGAAAAATAAGACTTGTGAGAATAGACGGAATGTAATTCGGACCCGTAGGTAGGGAGTTAGAGCCGAAAACGCACTAAACTTAGTCGAAAAAGGGTGTTTTTGGGGCAAAAATTCAAATCAGCCACCGAACCACCATGTGACTCACATGGACAGGTTCTCCATGACAAATAGGACTTGTGAGAACTGATGGAATGTAATTCAGACCCGTAGGTAGGGAGTTAGAGCCGAATGCGCTCTAATTTTAGTCGAAAAATAGCATTTCGGGAGCGAAAATTCATAACAGCCCCCGAATGACCGTGTGGCTCACATGGACAGTTTTTCCATGACAAATAGGACTTGTGAGAACTGACGGAATGTAATTCGGATCGGTAGGCTTGGAGTTAGAGCCAAAAACGCACTAAACTTAGTTGAAAAAATCCATATTGGTGTATGGCGAAGAATTTACACTTTTGTATAGTACTAACATAATACTTTTGTCGTCCTCAGATTTTGTGTAGTTCACTATTACTGATACAGAAAACTTTTGGCAATCAACAGATAATAACTGCCATAGTATATAGATCACCTTCTGTCGTGGTACATATATGACCATTTGTTAGCGTACATATATGACCGTTTGTCATGGTCTATAAAAAAACTTTTGTCGTGATACATATATCACCTTTTGTTGTGATATAGATTATGATGGTAATTTATACCATGCTAAATGGTAATTTCGCTTGGTAGTAAATGTATTTTTTTGTATAAGGAGGACTTTGATTTTTATATAACATATTTTGTATGGAATTATTATTTTAGTTTAGACAATAGTTGGTTTGTATATGGACTTTGACATTTAAAGTTATTTATTTTTTGTATATGGATGCAGATTGTGAAATGATTGATAGTATGTATCATTTTGTTTATATATGTATTACAGGTTGCATGGAATATAGACGAGTTATGGAGACGAGTTATGGAGAAATTTTGCGATGAAACATAATATCATATTTTTGGCGACTAAACAATTAGTAGCTAAAAAGAAATTGGGAAAATACTTTGGGCGGCTAAAAGTTTTGTATAAAATATATATATATAGACATTTGGCAACTAAAAGTTTTGTAGAAAAAAAAAAAAAAAAAAAAAAGGCATTTGGTGACTAAAAGTTTTGTAGCCAAAAGAAAATCAAACATTTGGCGACTAAAATATTTGGTAGCTAAAAACAAAAGCTAAAGAACAAAAACACTTTTGCCAACTAAAATTTTAGTAGCAAAAAATGTGAGACTTTAGGCGACCAAATTTTTAGTAGCCAAAAGAACTTTTTTGCTGACTAAAATTTTAGTAGCCAAACATGTGGAACTTTAGGCGACCAAATTTTTAGTAGCCAAAAGAAGAACTCTTTACCGACTGACATTTTAGTAGCTAAAAATGTGGGACTTTAGGCGACTGAAAGTTTGGTCGCCGAAAATGTAGTAATTTAATTTAATGTCCAACCTTTTGGCGACTAAAAATTTAGTCGGAAATTGAATACCTTTGGCGGCTGAAATAATTTTAGTCGCTAATGACCTTTGCCGACAATTCTTCAATGACTACTTTTGCGACCAAATAATTTAGTCGCTGAAGCCCTTCGGCGACTAAAAATTAACTTTTGGCAACTAAATATTTAGTCGCTAAAAGTGATTTTTTTTGTAGTAACATAAAGAAAGTGAGTCTTACATGTGAGTCTCACTCATGGTGTCTCTTTTATGATCTGTCACATATGTGAAAATATTTTGTGCAACTATACTTTCCCTAAAATATTATTGACACCGGTTGGCCCACAAATGGTTTTGGCCCACCACTTAGAGCCCAACTCACAACTCAAACACTAAAGCCGAACACTCTCATGAACCTAGAGCTGAATTAGGAACCAATGGCATCCAAACACGTGTCAAGCAAAGAACCGGCCATATAAGCAAACAAAGATCCTGTAAAGTTATTGCACCACACATCAGCCATTAATGTGGCTCTTGCGGCATTAAATGCGATAAATCCTTCACGTCGGAACCGGCAGCCTCACCATGAACAAGGCAAGGTAGAGTATAGACTTTCGGCCAACATGACAGGTCGGAGTGGACAAGGAAATGATGAACAAAGGATATAAGGAGGCTTCCAAGGCACACAAAAGGTGTAAGCTCTCAATTTCTCTCTCTCTCTCTCTCTCTCTCTCTTTCTCTCTCTATACATCTTCCTTCACTCCTAACTTGATCGTCGGAGGGTCCGCTGGGGGACTTCCATTTCTCGTTGGACACTTTTGCAAGTACTCCAGTGAGTTTAGTGGCTGGTGAACGGTGTAGGAAGTGTGGGTTAACCCTACTCGTCCTCCAAGAATCCGCAGTATCATCAATTGGCGCCGTCTGTGGGAACGCCACTCTAGGTAACAGTTGTGCTCATTGTTGCCGGAGACCCATTCCCAATAACTCTTCCTCGTCAACCATCAAGGTGGATGGTCACAATAAGATCCACGGCTTCTCAACACAACATCGTCGACCCTCAAGCCGACCCTCTCAACCCTCCCAACCCACCCCAGTACTTCACAGAACTCACTAACAGCATCAACTGCCTAGCCGAGCAAAACTAGGTCTTGATCAGTGCCTTGCTCTAGCGAAACCTCTCTATACCTCCTCCACCACCACAAGATATCCCCTCCAATCAAGAACGAACCCCGAGCCATCCTTTGCAACAAGCTTACCTCTCAAACTTAGAGGGTCTGTAGCCTCCACCTCAAGACATGAACCCGCCACCTGGGGGTTTTCATTCGTCAATTCAAGCACCTGCTCCTGAAGGAGAGTCTAGCAGTGTTCAACCCCTACTGCACTCTAGAGGTAACAATGTTCCTATCTGGGATGCGGAACTCCGAGCCATGAAACTCCAGCCCCAAGGGGTCATGTAGAACATACAGAATAAACCCTTCACAATAGCCAACTCCCCGTTTGTCACCTCCATTCGGGACAAACCCCTACCCCCCAAGTTTAAAATGCCCTCGATCGACTTATTTGACGGCATAACGGACCCGGTTGACCATTTGGAGACCTACAAGACCCTCATGATCCTCTATGCTTTTCCTAACGAGATCATGTGTCGGACTTTCCACGTGACGCTTAAGGGGTAAGCTCGGCTATGGTTTACTCAACTGCCATCAGGCTCTGTCTTTACTATCCAAATCCTAAGTGATTCCTTCCTGAGCCATTTCATCAATGCTCAGTGCCAGCGGCGCCCGGCAACTCAACTGCTTAACATCCGTAGACAGAAAAGGAGTCACTACATAGTTATGTCACTTGTTTCAACATTGAGGCCCTACAGGTGGCAAAAAATGACGACAGGGTCATCCTCACAGCTTTCATGGCCGGTTTACGACCGTCTGATTTCCTTTTCTCCCTTTCTAAGAACCCTCCAACCACCATGGCCACCCTCCTCTCCAAAGCCCAAAAATATATGAATGCCAAAGATTCTTTGGCAGCCCGCCAAGATACTACCACTAAAAACCCAACCCCTCGGGAGAAAAGAAAGGAATCCGAAACCAGACCCTCCCACTATACCTAACAAGCCCCTCAGTATATGGATCGACTCGCTCGAGCCGACCGACCGGAACCTACCCGGCCGCCCGGTCTATTCGAGCAATACACCCTCCTCAATTCCCCCATGGAACAAGTCTTGAACCAAATCCAACGAGATTACAACCTGGAATGGCCTCAACCATCACAGTCTCCCTCCAACCAACGAGATTAATCCAAGTATTGTCGTTTCCATCAGGACTACGGCCAGAACACTGAGAAATGTGTCAACCTCAAAGACCAGGTAGAGGATTTGATACGCCAGGGACGCCTCAGTCAGTTCACGGCAGCCCGACCCTAGCAACGACCAAGGACTGACCCGCCGAGAGGCCACCACCGCCATACCCTTGCCCGATAACCCGCATCACCTAAGCGAGACAATGATCGGCCACCACCACCTCCCCGAGCACAAGACAATCTTGTCCCCCCAGTCGGCGAGATCAGAGTCATCGCTGGCGGGCTCGCATGCGGCGGTCCATCCCGATTGGCCCAGCGAGTCGAACTCAGAAAAATCAGGCGAGGCTCCGATAAAGAAGTCATGACATTGGATCGCCCCTTCAAACACCCCAAGCAATGGACTGAACCTATCACCTTTACGGAGGCCGACTGCACAAGCATCTGTTACCCCCATGACAACCCAGTCGTTATCTCTACTCTCCTGTCCAATTACAAAGTCAGACGGGTGCTTGTTGACAACAGCAGCTCTTCAAACGTCATCTTCCTGAACACCTATCACCAACTCAAAGTCAGAGAAGAAAAATTGTCCCCTCTCCAAACCCCGCTAGTCGGTTTCACTGGCGACCGGGTGACCTCCATAGGCTCCATCGATCTCTCCATCACCATTGGAGAATATCCATGACAGACCACCAAATTACTCACTTTCCATGTCATCGACTGTCCTTCTGCTTATAACATAATCCTTGGATGCACAACTCTTAATGCTTTCCAAGCTGTCACATCCACATATCATCTAGCCATGAAATTCCCTACCGACCTCTGGGTTGGCACTATGAGGGGCGAGCAGACGATGGCCAGAGAATGCTACGTCGCCTCACTAAAAGAGGTCAAGCTGAAGGAGGCTATGATCATCGAAGGACTAGACGTCAGAGATGAAGAAGAATTAGTCAAAGGGGAAACAGTAGAAGAACTTGTCGAAGTCTCTATCAATCCTACCAACTCAGCCAAAACAGCTAGGATTGGCAGCCAACTATCCTTTCATGCCAAGGCTGATCTCACAGCTCTATTAGCCGAGCATAACAATGTGTTTGCCTGGACCCATTCAAACATACCAGGCATTGATCCCTCTTTCATCACTTATCATTTCAGCATCGAGCCCCACTTCCTTTCCGCCAGAGGCAGTGTATCTTTCACCCGGAACGCAATGCCCTCATCGCCTCTAAGATAAACAAACTGTTGAAAGCACAGTTCATAAAAAATGTAGACTACCCCAGGTGGCTATCCAATGTAGTGTTAGTTCGTAAAAACAATAGTAAATTGCAACTCTACGTCGACTATTCCTACCTTAATCGGGTTTGCCCCAATGATAGCTATCCCCTCCCCCAGATAAATCTGTTGGTTGATGCAACTGCCGGACATCAGATGCTTAGTTTCATGGATGCCTTCTTCGGCTACAATCAAATTTTGATGCACCTGGCCGACCAAGAACACACCTCCTTCATCACAGACAGAGGAACTTATCACTATTGTGTTATGCCCTTCGACTTGAAAAATGCCAAAGCAACTTACCAACGTCTGGTCAATGCTGTCGTTTAACACCAGATAGGCTGCAACATGGAAGTCTACGTCGATGACATGCTAGTCAAGAATAAACTCTCCTCTGATCATTTGGCAGATCTGCGAAAAACCTTCAAAACCTTACACAAATATCAGATAAAGCTGAACCCAAAGAAGTGCGCCTTCGGTGTAGGATCTGGGAAGTTCCTGGGCTTCATGGTCAGCCAACAGGGCATCGAGGCTAACTCCAAAAAGATGAAGGCCCTGGTAGAAATGCGATCTCCCAGAACGGTCAAGGAGGTTCAATGGCTCACAGGGCAGAGTCGCCGCCCTCAACCATTTTATTTCTCGCAATGCATAAGTGTCTTTTATTTTTCAAAGTCCTCCGATAGGCGTTTGAGTGGAACACCGAATTTGAAAAGGCATTTCAACAACTGAAGTAGTGTATGGCCAACCCCCCCTCCTTTCTCAAGCGCTCCTTGGCGAAACCCTCTTCCTCTACTTAGCCATATCAAACAATGCCGTCAGTGCTAGCCTCATCAGGGAAGACAAACCAAGACAACGTCTAGTCTACTACATTAGGCTGCTTGGCGCTCGAGCGTAATGTAACTATCCTCGCTAGAGAAAATGGCCTTTGCCTTGGTCATAGTCTCCGTGTGTTGCCGGGCACTTACCGTCTCCAAGATATAGAAGGCAGAGACCTCCCCCATCTATGGAATGTCGAGCACTTGAAGTGTTATTTCTAGTGAAATGGTGTCTCCTATTTTTGTATTGTTCAATTGTTGTATGTTCGTTTTGCCGATCTGCACACTTGTTTATTTTCACCCTTTCCATACATGGTGTAAACTTGTGATCAACAGGTTGTGCCTTAAATGACAACAATTTGACATCTCCATTATATGTGTTGCGTTTCAATAACAACTTTTTGACCAAGCCTCAACCAAACTGAGCATGAACAGCCCAGCCAGACTGAGTTAACTAAAGTCTCAGCCAGACTGAGCACGAAGAGCTCACCCAGACTGAGTTGACTAAAGCCTCATCCAGACTGAGCACGAAGAGCTCAGCTAAACTGAGTTAACCAAACCACCAGCCAAACTGAGCATGAAGAACTCAGCCAGACTGAGTCAACTAAAGCCTCAGCCCGACTGAGTCTTTTAAGTCTCAGCCAGACTAAGCAAGAAATGCTCAGCCAGATTAAGTTAGCTAAAGCTTAAGCCCGACTGAGCCCTTCAAGCCTCAGCCAGACTGAGCATGAAGAACTCAGCCAGACTGAGTTAACTAAAGCCTCAGCCCGACTATGCCCTTCAAGTCTCAACCAGACTAAGCACGAAGAACTCAGCGAAACTTAGTTAAAATCCCAGTTCATAATCATCTATTTTTACTATTCATACAAGTTAGCCTGCTTGCCCATTTTTACCATTTTTACAAGATAGGTTACTTATCAAATTTCATATTCCCAAATTTTCTTACCCATTTTTATCCAATTCTACTCAGCGATTTTTACCATTTAAACTTTACAAATCAAATCAATGACAATAACAACAATAACAGAACTTGTCGTTTTATTAACAAACTTGCACTTTTATACAATTCATTACAGATATTATATGTACAAAAAAAACAATTTTTTACACTTAGTCCCCCTTGCTTGACGCGAGATCTTCCTCCTCAATTCCCTTATCCAAGGGGGTCTGGGCAACATTGTCTTCTCCTACCTTGACGAGACTGAAGTCCACATCTGGGAACAGCTCTTGCGCCTTATATTTGAAGGACATCCAGCCGTTGTCCTAGTACTGACTCATCTCGTGCTTGTAGAAGTCATACCGTTGAAAGCTTTGGATCACTTCTTCTTCGCTCAAGCCTTCAACAGCTGCTCCCGACGGCCTAGCACCCTCTTCCCTCTCCTTCGCCAAGCTCTGAGTGACTGCGGCGTCGATGGCCATCTGGAATTTGGCGGACCCTTTAAATTGCTCCATAGCCGCCATACAAAAGTCGGGGTACGCCGCCCTTTCAGTTGCCAATTTGGCCCTCTCCTCTGCCAATGACTTCTCAAACTCTGCAATTCGACCATCTGCTTCTTCTTTGTCCTTAATTGCTTGGTCACGCAGATCTTTGTTGTTGGCAAAGGCCTCCTCCAACCTTTCATTGGCAGTGGTGTAGGCCTGTTGGACCACGCCTAGCTTCCTCTGCTCACTCGCCAACTTGAACTCCAGCGATATCGCCTTGTGACGCACCGCTTCCAGCTCTGATTTGGTTATGACGAGCTTGGCGGCAGCACGCTCTGCCAAGTAGCTCTGCACCACCACCAGTATTTCCATTTTCTTTGCCCTTTGCGCATACTCCAGCCCATTTGCACATGCACTCCGAGCGGCTTTCCTCTAGTCCGCTGTCTTAACCCTTAGGTGTTGTAGCTACGCTGTCACCCCTTCTGCCTCTACCTTTGTGCGCGCTACCTTATTCATCAAGGCAGCCACCATGGTCGTCGCTTCCATCTGCGCTGAGCGAAACCCTCTCAGGAGGTCGGCCTTTGTTAATCGCACCATCAATCACACGACTGCATCCTCTAATACCCCAACGAGACGGTTGGCAGGGACCTTGGCTTCGCCCCCTTCTTCTACCGACTGACCTGCCACCGCGCCCACGTGGAACATGGCGGTCTTCAACGGGGCACTCATCTCTGATTTGCTAACCCCAACTTTCCCTTCACCAGGACTGGGGGACACTTCTGGCACAGGCGCCAACTTGAGTGATTGCGGCTCCAACCTCTCACCTATTGCCACCTGCTTTGACTCTGCCATTCTCGTCACCACTTGGGCATTTGGGCCCATGGCTTCTTTCACCACTTGGGCATTCTCTCCTTCTAGGGCTTCCTCCGCCCTCCCCTTTTTCGTCTTCTTTGAAACAGGGGCACCCTTACTCCCCTCTACCACCGCCTTCTTTTTCTTCGTCTTCTTTAACACCGTTTCCACCTCTTGTTTGCTCCTCTCCTTTAGCAGATCCACTGGGGGCGACAGTGGTGCAAAATCAGTCAGATCTTTGACTCCCAACGGCTTAGGCCATGGTTCGACCCGCTCCCTCATCATTAGCTTAGGTGCAGGCCCCAACTGTGATTCCTTGTACTCGTCTGCCTTAGCAAACGTTTTCCGCTCCTCTATCTCTTGCGTTTTTCTCCTTGCCTCCAACTCCTTCTGTGCAGGATCCTTCTCAGTCGGCTGCGACCCCAGACTCAGGTCATCTCACTTCACACCCTCCTTCTCCTTCTACTCCTTAACCCCGTTTCACCCTGTTCTCCGCATCTGCTTCTAGCCTTGGCTCCGCCGACTTCGTGGGGACTTTCCACGTTGTGCGCACCCCCCTCTCACCATTTACTGATACACAAAACCTCCTCGGTCTTCACTCCTTCATCGATGATGGTAAGCCCGCCACTAGTCCTCTGTCCGCCACCACCTGTAAGGTCACCCACATCTCTTGCTGACCGGAGGCCTTGTAGCAAGAAAAAAATTCCTCCACTGTCATCATTGCCCCCCCAGTCGCCTGTGGCCATGCGATCGCACAGGCCATTATTATTTTCCATGCATTGGGCATCAGCTGCCCTGGCTCCACATCCAGTCGGTTCAGTACATCCACCACTATTTGGGGGAGCAGTAGCCTCAACTCTTCCTGCAACGCTTGTACAACGTAAATTTCGTCGGTCGTGCATCTGGCGCCCTCTCCTTAGACGTGGGCAACTTCAGCTCTATCTTGGCTGGAATTTGGTACTTCCTTCGTACCTCCTCCAACTCCTCCGCCGTGAACGTTGACTTGTCGACCTTGGTGTGCTAATGGTCCTGCTCCACTTGGCTAATTGGTCTTGCAGCTATGATCATTGTAGATGGGCGAGCTCGCGTTGTTTTCTCCGCCCCTCTTTTTTCCCGCATTTCTACTTTATATTGTTTTGCCAACTTTACTGCATTGTCTTCACCCAGTGCCTCTAGCCTTATGGATAGCACTTCATCTCGAGCCATCCCTTTTACGTTTTTGTGTATTGCTTTAGACGCTGGCACAAGGAAGTTCGCAAAATATTGGAGAGGCGTATCACATGAAACAAATGAGTTCAACTCTGGGACATGTTGGTTTTTCGCAAAGAGGTATGTAAAACAAATAACTCCAAATGCCCATGATTTGCCTATATTCCAAGGATTGAGATTAAATTTCGCCAGTTTGAAAATTTTCAAAGGTTTCCAACCCCGCCTTTTGCACATCCCATCTTAGTTCTAACCCTTCACCTCCTGCTAATGCATCACTTCCCTTATCGCCGGATCATGCCATGTGTACAACCATGATTCACCACCCTTTTCCCTTCCCCGTCTATTCCATTTCACATCATCACGTGCTTCATCACTCCTCGAGCCCCGCGAGCTATCACCACCTCTGGCTCTGCCCCCTTCACAGTCGAACTTCCTCCCAGTCTGTCCTTTGGCTCGGCCCCCTTCGCGGTCGGCCCACCTCTCGATCGGTCCTCTTGCTCGGCCCTCTTCGCGGTCGACTCTCCCCGGTCATCTCTCTTGGCCCCTTCAGTTGCCCCTCCTTTCACCCTCTGCTCACTCTCGTGGTCGCCCCTCCACTCGGCCGGTTCTCTGGCTCGGCCCCCTTCGTGGTCGACTCTCCACACAGTCGGCTCTCTCACTCTACCCCACACCCTCCCCATCCTCCTTCTTATTCCCTTCGTTGGGCTGAAGGTGCACTTGGGAATGGGGCACTACTGATACCGGTTAGCCCACAAATGGCTTTGGTCCACCATTTAGAGCCCAACTCACAACTCAAGCACTAAAGCCCAACACCGTTGTGAACCCAAAGCTGAATTAGGAACCAATGGCATCCAAACACGTGTCAAGCAAGGAACCAGCTACATAAGCAAACAAAGATTTTGCAGAGTTATTGCACCGTACATCAGCCATTAATGTGGCTCTTGTGGCATTAAATGCGATAAACCCTTCATGTCGGAACGAGCAGCCTCACCATGAACAAGGCAAGCTAGAGCATAGACTTTCAGCCAACATGATAGGTTGGAGTGGATAAGGAAATGATGAACAAAGGATATAAGGAGGCTTCCAAGACACACAAAAGGTTTAAGCTCTCAATTTCTCTCTCTCTCTCTCTCTCTCTCTCTCTCTCTACATCTTCATTCACTCCTGACTTGATCGTCAAAGGGTCCGCTGGGGGACTCCCGTTTCCCATTGGACACTTTTGCAGGTACTCCAGTGAGCTTAGTGACTGGTGAAAGGTGTAGGAAGCGTGGGTCAACCCGACTCGCCCTCTAGGAATCCGTAGTATCATCAATTATGATCATTATAATATTGTTGTTCATTGTTAACTTTAGCATTACTCAAAAAACATATCAAATATTTGAGAACATAAGGTAATACATAAACAAATTTCTCACAAGATTGTAGGATCTGCGGTACTAACCTCGTCCTCCAACTCATGGAACGTGTTGCAAAGGACCCAATCCGCATCACCCACATTTGCAAATTGATTTACAACCATTTCCAACCAAGAAGGGTATGATTGAGGAGCAGTAACAAATGATGGCATGTCTGAGAGCTCAAGTGGTGGCAATCCAAGAACCATAAATTTAGTCCTCTCAGCAAGAGGAAGCTTCAAATGTCCATTGTAGACATGGTAGTATATATTGTCCACAGAACAAGACTATGTAAAAAACACTGCTCCAACCAATCCAAACTCTTTAGCCACGTCAAGACCCCAAGGCAAGAAGGCATCGTACACAATACAGTCCACTGAGCACCCTATGCTCATAAACTTCACCACCAGCCCTGCCAGAGTCTCCAAGCCAACCTCTCAGAATCACAATATGTATTCCTCGTGGCTACTTACCGTTGTAGGACTGCCTTCGTCGTAGCCGTCAGAAATCGTCTCCACGGCGATGGAACTAGAGTAGATGCCATTCATGGTTTTGTTGAATATGAAGTGGGTGGTGGCTAATGTGACTTTGACTCCCTTGTGCTCCAAACGCTTTGAGAATTGGAGCATTGGGTTTATGTGGCTTTGTCTTGGGAATGGAAATACCAAATAATGAGCTTTGTAATCTCTCTTGTGCTTCTCCATTTTGTTGGACACACAAACACACCCAGTCTCTCAGCTCTCTTTGTGTTGTATTTATCAAAGTGGTAAAGTAACAAATGAAGTGTCTGAATCGTTCACCACATATTGGTGGGTAATTATTCTCCAATGGAAGGAAATAATCATTTCGATAAAATAAAAAAAATAAAAATAAATAAACATAAGGGTTGCTATTAGCACCTATCTAATTTTTTTGAACCCTCATTTCTTTGAACACCCACCCTAAATCATAAATTTTAATAAAATTTCTTTGAACACTTCACTTAATACCAATTTTACCAATATTTATAATATCATCACCCCTAAGTGCACACCCACATAATTTTGCACACCCTCTATTCTTCTTATCTCAATAAACGATGAATGATTAAGAGACAATTGAGAATAACAAACGATTGAGAGATGAATCGACGATGAATGATTGAGTGGCGATTGAGAATAACAAACAATTGATAAACGAATCGACTGTCTCTCCATTCTCCCTCTCTCATAAATGATGGTCTCTTTTTCCTTGTCACCGTGAGTGACGGTATCTCAATTGAAAATCTCTTCAACGGTCTCTCTTTTCTTCTCTCAGGTAATCTTCAACTCCCTATTACATATATATTGTTTTGTTTATTTTAGGGTAAAACTATTGACACAAGGGGTTAGAGGAAAAAACCCTCAGAAAAAACAAAAATAGGGAAAAAAAATCCTACAAATTTACCGTTCGACATTCCAGTGCCGAACAAAATTTTTATATTCAGCATTGTATTACTGTACTAAATGTTTATGTTTAGTATTGTATCACTGATCATAACTTTAACAATCGGCAACTAGTACCGAACCGAAAATGATCCAGAATCGTAATGCAAGATAGATAAATTTACCAATGCAATGCCAGCCTTATCAAAGTTGTTGTTATCGTCCTTCATTGCTTTATAAGTATCAACGAATGATGAAAACAATACAAATGTAGAAACTCGGAAGCTGTAATAGGATTGTTTGCAATGTTAATTGATTTGGAATACCGAACACATTTGAAACTACCGAACAAAATGTTAATTGATTAGGTAGTTTCAAATGTTTTTCATTGAAGATGAGTACGTCGGTTTAGGATGGTGATGAAAAACGCTTAATTCTCACAGGTTAGATAATAAGTTCACTTACTAAGACCTACACGTAAGTCCTCCTATAAATTTTCTGCTACAGTGTATGATGACTTGATCCAAACTGTAGCCCAAGTAGTTACGGAGAGTGCATTTAAGTATTAGAGTAGGATTTCAATGTCGTATATTGACCTGCTTTATAATTTAATTATGGAAAATGATATATTAGCCTACTTTTTAGACCAATTTTTTAGACTAAATGATGTGTAAGTGATATGATTGGTTGATGATTATAGAAATTGTGAGAGAGTGTTATCTGTAATATCCTAATTAATTAGCACATCATTTAGCTTAAAAAATGGTTTTTTTTTTTATTTATTTATTATCTTGAATAGCAATGTTTTTAATTATTAACATACTAACAATTTTTAATAATAATAATAATAATAATAATAGGGTTAAACTTCTCTCATGTTGAGATCTCAACATCTTAACATGAGAGAACTTGAGGGACCCGAAAGGCTGTTACAGGTTTCGTTTTGATTATCTAAACTTTTTATTTTGGTAAAGTACTTAATGTATATCATCCATAGAAAAATTTAGATCAATCCAATAATTGTAACATTTTCATTTTATCGCATTTGTTTCTAAAACAGTGGATGGTCTATTTCAAAAATATATTTATCATCAATTTTTTTCGGGACAAATGCAATAAAATAAAAAGTTACAATTATTGGATCCAACTAATTTTTCTCATGAATAATATATATTGATGACCCTACAAAATAAACAATTCAGATTATCAAAATATGACCCGTAATGAATCTTATAAGCTCCTCAAATCCTATCATATTGAGATCTTAACATGAAAGAATCCTAACTCATAATAATAATAATAATAATAATAATAATAATAATAATAATAATAATAATAATAATCAGCATATTTGTTTCCAGTTTTTAGAATTCACCTTTTAAAAAATTTTACTTTCTTGTTTCTGTATTTTTTTGTTTTTACTGAATTTTTTTAATATTTTAAGCAATTGTTTTAATTTTTAGACACACTTAACATAAATACAATTAAAAAGTATAATTTTTGTGAAAAAAATCTTTTAAAAAAATTCACTAAATACAAAAAAAAAAATCAAAATTCAGTATATTTTTCATATTGTTATGTATTTATTAATTTTTTAAAATATTTTTTTCACAAATATTTTACTTTTTAGATATATTTAAGTAAGGTGCATTTAAAAAAATATAAAAAATACTTAAAATTTTAAAAATATTCACTAAAAATAAAAAAATACGAAAAATAAAAAACTCAATTTTTTAAAAATTGAATTCAAAAAATAATATCAAACGCACTAAATACCACTGGATAAATATGATAAGGAGCGGCGCAGCCTTTGGAGTATAGTGTTGAGTGGGTGGTTGGGGTTTTTTTAGCTTGTTGGACTTGAATGTAATTTTAAATAATTTGTTATTAATTGATAAAAAAAATTAAATAAAAAACTTTGGGACAAAAGGCAACAGTCTAAATGGAGCCATTGTGATGTTTAAATACTAGAGCAAATTCATTTTATCCTTATAGTTTGAAGCTAAAGAATTTTACCCTCTATCACTACAGAAAATAAGGGTTTTTGCGACGTTTTTTTAACGGCGTTTTCTTAAACGTCATTTTTATTAATATTTAACGACGTTTTAAAAGCATCGCATATTTATTTAATTAAAATGACACCGTTTTATGATCACAGGCGTTTAAAAGCGCCTCCAAATGCGGTACATCACACGTGCTATTTTGAATCTGAGAATAAAGCCTTTGCAAACCCTCAACTCTTCAGACATAAACATTGAATCCTCATGTCACCTCTCTCTCTCAATCCTCTCTAAACCCTTATCCTCACGTCGCCTCTCTCTCAATCCTCTCTAAACCCTTATTTTGAATCTCCCATATTCACCGATTTCGAAGCCCCACCTCCACCACCATCTGCACCGGCGAGGTAGCGAGATTCACCGATTCACAGATTCACCGATTTCAGCTCGATCTACACTGCCATCGCGATTTCGATTCAGATCGGTCTGCACTGCCACCCTGATTTCGATTCTCTCTCTAGATCTCTCTCTCAGAGATTCATCTTTGATTTCATCTCAGAGCGATTTCTCTCTCTCTCTCTCGATTTCAAAGCTCCACCGCCACCACCATCTATGCAAGCTTCCATAGTTTAGCACCTCATCTCCTTATCTCTTCCACTTTGTGTATACATATACATATATGTATATTTATCGATTCTCTCATGTACATACACATATCTGTATAGACACCGATCGATAATGGAGCAGAGCTTCTTCGATTTTATCTATTTTCTACACTGCCCAGGCCTCGCCGAGACATTCCTCGACGTTTTGCTCTCCTCAGTCCCGATTTGGCTCGCTATCATGATCGGCCTTGTTATCGGCCGGTCCTGGCGTCCTAGGTGGACCGGTCTGCTCTATCTCGGTCTCCGCTCCAAGCTCCGGTCACTCGACTGCTACCGCCAGGGTTTAGGGCTCGGAGGTTCTGGCTCGCCTTCCCGGCATTTTCGGTTGGTCGGAGACTTTGGCCCAGGTTCATTTGGAAGGGAAAGGACGGTTCTCCAACGGCGGCGGCACAGCTGGTTGAAAGTGGCAGTGACGTCAGGTGAGAACGGTTTTGAAATTTGGTTTTTCATTTATCGAATTGTTTATTAATGACTTTATTTATATATGCATATTTGTTTGTGTGTCTGTTATGAGAATTAATTTAGGGTTTTTGATATAAGGCTTCTTGGTGATTGTATGCAATTTGATGTCTTGAATTGATTAGCGACTGTGCTCTGAAACCTTATTTGTTAATAATGCAACTAAATCTATGATAACTTATTGAAAACAAGGGTGGGAAAATGGAGTGGCAGAGTAAGATGGGACACTCCACCTCAAACTTGACATATCAAGCTTGGCGCCATGATCTTGAGGTACAATTTGACCTTGACTTTGTAAGATGTGTATTTTCTATGTGCTGGAGAAATCTGTGGGAATTACTTACATGGATTTTGACCTTTGTTTGATGTAGGTATTGTCTTTCAAGTGCTGGAAAAGTAGGCCCAAGTCTTGGCATTTGCATTGTAGTTTAATTAGAGTTTTTCATTAGTAATAGGGGACATAAATTTTAAAGAAGAAAAATTCTTATATTAAATATGAATTGAATTGGATATGGATATGGGATAATAATCACAGTTCACACATGCATCCATTTTGTTTTTCTATGGAAAACTGGATGGATTACACAGCTTGACTAATTAAACAATAATATGTGTTTTCTTTATCAATATGGATTGATGATTGTTTTCTTTATGAAATTTTCTTTTGTTGAGAATTAGTCTTTGTAGCTTATGTTTCCATTTCACTATTATAATTACCTGTTGAGAATTAGTCTTTTGTTGAGAATTAACTGTTTATGGATAATTGTTTTCTATTGTTTATGATTACTGATATCAACTTCTCTCTCTCTCGCTCTCTCCCCCCAATTGTATACATGTTTTTAAGTTCAGGGAACAAAGATAAATGGAAAAAGTGCATTGGAGACAAAGATGGAGGGGCATCCTATTTTGGTGAACTAGGTTGATATGGTAGGAAAAGGATTTGTGTGTGAATGTGGTTATTGTGAATGGGAATATGAATATCAAGTTGGCTCAAATGTTCATATTCCAATTTTGGTGCACTCAGATTCCTATTTTGGCTCATCCTATTTTGGTGACTCCTTAATGTTGTTCAAATGATTTAAAACCTTGATTTCCAACAGTGGTTGGAGATGGTCTTAGATGATTTGAGATAAGATATTTAATAATTAGTTTACGAGTTTGGGATGGGTCAAGTTCATTATAATGTTGTCTTATATATATAAAATGAGATCTTTGTTCTCTGTCAAAAAATTTAATTTTAGGATTTGTTGAAGTAAGAATATTACTTGCAATGATCAGGATTCTAGTTTTGTTAATGGTTCTTACAAATTATTTGACAAAAGATATATTATCTTATGAAAGGTGGTTTTGACATTTAAAACTAGATAACATAAAATAAACAAAGGTTACAAATTCATTGTTGTTCATTTATGCTTCTCTTGTACCTTGTTTTGCAAAAAAACAATATCTACATCACCCTTTTCACTAGAGGAAATATGTGTTTTGGTGGCATATTTTTAGCATTACTTTAATGCTTAAGTGATGACAAGCATAGTGTGTACTGATTTTAGCATTACTTTAATGCTTAAGTGATTGTTGTATGCTTATACATTTGGTTTTGGAATGCACAGGTTTTGTAGAATGGTTAATGAATTAATGAAATAGCTTGTGTTTGATTGTGTTTTTGTTTGTGATTCTACTATCATTTGTGAATTGATATGAGGAGGGAAAAATGAGTGAAGGTAGAAGGAATTTTTTTTTTTTTTTAATCTCAAATTTCTCAACAATTCAATGTACACCCTCCTCAGCATGATTGAGAAGCTATTTATTCACTACGTGGTTAGATCTTATCTTGGGTTATGATCAGATAGGTGAGCTACTATACAACTTAAGCCTCTTATAGAATAATGTTACTTGGAGGTTGATGTTAAAATCCTATGGATATTTGCTCTATCACCTGCATGAGTAACCATGAAGATTTTACAAGATATACAATATAACTTCAAGTTCCTCCTGCATCTACGGTCTTTGTAACTACAAATTTTCCCCTACCATCTGAATAAAATTTTGCTACTTTTTTTTATCTTTAACCTATTACTGTGACTTTACCTTGAACGTAGATAGCTAGTAGTTCTTTCTGCAAAAGTGCTGAACTTGTTTAATTTAGGTTTTTGGCTGATCTTTACAACAGGCCATTACTGCTCTCAAGAAAGGGCATATTTGCTCAAGTATGGAAGAAGGGGGAAGCCTAAGTTTTGTCCCTTCCGACTGGCAAATGTAAGTTTGTTTGATGTTTCTAGATATCTATGTGCCTTTTGTACTTCTGTTTATTTATTTGACCACCACCACAATCAACTGCAGCAAGAACAATCCTACTATTAAATGTATATTATTTTATGTTGCTGCTACTACTTTTGCATTGCTTTTTACCTGTTTTTCATGTAAGGATAACCTGGAGTTTTTACTTTATTATTATGTTATTTTTAAGTTCTAGAATATGTAGTTGATATATCTTTATTTATGTCCATACTCCTATTATAGTTCTAGAATCTGTAGTTGACAATTTTTCTTATTCATTGTTACTGGGATAGGAATAAATCTTCTTGTTGATTGGTGGTTGTAACTCTAACCTCCGTAGTATGGGCTTGTCAGAAAATTGAATGTGAATGCTTGATGAATTGTGTTGTTGTATTTTCATTTTGACTTTATGTAACACAGGATACACATATTTCCTCCTATATATAATTGTCTTATGTATATGCTTACTTTTATTTTCATTTTCAAATTATTTTAGTACTCAGTCACCTGCCATTAGTTGTGTTATTGTCAAACAATAGCTTCCTTCATTTGTATTCCACTCGAGTGTGTGTTTGTGAAATCAATCCTTTGTATGTATATAAGCTGTAATCGAAGGAAATATCTACAACCTTTGCACTAATCAAATTTAACAACTGCATTGGGTAAAAATATTTGATTGTCCCTCCTGTCTGTTAACAATAGGAGTCAAACATTTTTGTTTATTAGTCTATATATCATATGGTATTTTAATCAGGTTAAACATACTCTATAGGAAGAAAAAAAAAATGTGAAGATAAGTTCTACTTAATAAAAAAGTGCTTGGTGGGCATTTTAATTCCTGTAAATGTAAAATAAACTGAATTGAAACAAAGTATAACTAAAAGACTCCAACATTTGGAAAGAAAACTCTTAAAAAGCCAAAAAACAAAAAACTTCTAAAATGTTATCTAAAACCATGGTGGAGATTGACACTGGTAGTAGAATACTCCTATAATTATGAACTCCATAAATCCTTATAAACATGTCTACAATCAGATACAGTGCTAGTGATAACCACATTCCCTATTTATTTATTATGTTATTTGTGTCGATGATAGATGAGTTTGAACCTTGGCATGCCCTCTGTAGTAAGCTGATTTCTGATTTGATCTCAAATGAAATAAAACAATGATTTGCTCTAGTTATTTCTAGATTAGGCAGTAATCGGGGCAACGATAATGAATCAACTGTTTTATAGTGCCAATGTCAATGTAATGAATCAACTGTTTTGTGCATATTTTTTTGTTTGTGCCTTGGAATTTATAGGAGTAAGCTTGAGCTTCAATTGGCCTCACTGTCTGCAGAGAGAGGGGAAAAAACTTTCCTTTTATGTTGCGCTGCATTCTGAAATGACACCTACGTTGCTATTTTTATTGATATGTGATATAAGTATTGCTGCCTGAATTCTAAAAAAATCCACCGAAGTAACATTTGTTTATTGATGTGATGTGGCAGGCTCGACGCATGTTGGCAAAACTAGATATTTACAGGAAGTTCACTAATGCTTTGGCAATAGCTGTTATTGTGTCCGTAGGTTGGATATGCTATGAGGTAATTTTTCTTGTCTGGGAAATAAGGCTTAATTAATCTTCAAATGTGTTAAG
The DNA here is from genome assembly GCA_025200525.1 of Camellia lanceoleosa. Lineage (NCBI taxonomy): Eukaryota > Viridiplantae > Streptophyta > Magnoliopsida > Ericales > Theaceae > Camellia > Camellia lanceoleosa. The sequence goes on along the minus strand of CM045761.1, from coordinate 77,067,162 downwards.
AAATGTCAAGTGTTTAACATGAACCACTATACGACAGTGGAAAGCACAAAGGGTCTGTTAAAAACCATCCTCTGCGATGAAAAGGTCTCAATAACATAGTGTCTGGCTGAGACCAAACAAAATTATTAGCATTTGAACCATGTAGAATGCAAGAATGAGGACCAAGATGAAAATCCCAGTGGAGAAAAAAATGGTTTAAAGGCCTGTCATTATCTACTTCTTTGTTAAAATTTGTTGCAATTGGCAGTCAATTTCTTTCATTGAAGTTTTTAAGATATGGTCAACCATTTGTTAAGTCATTTGCTGTTTCAGCTTTGGCAATGTAATCACTATAGTATAACATTGTTTGTGCAGCTTTACTTCAAGTCATCGGAAGTGTATAATGAGCAATGGCAGAAAGCTTGGATCATCCCTGCCTTCTGGCAAGTCCTATCTCTCTCTCTGCTCTGCGTCATCTGTGCTCTTTGGGCACCATCTCAGAATTCAATGCGGTACAAACCCTTGCTTCTAGTTATATGATGCATATATGTTTGTGTGCACTGCTTTTTATTATGATGTCTTTAGCACGTATGTTCCCTTTTGCTTCAAAGGGGAACTAGTGAAGAAAAGAGAGTTTACACTCTATAATGACCATTATCATTCATACAATGTCCATGTGTATCTGGCAATTATAATTCACCATTCTTTTATCATCATCGTTCATTTACAGCCTGTTTGGATGGGATGATTTGGTGAGAAATAATTAGAAATGAGGAGAGAGAAAACTCTTTTCTTGTGTTGGTTTATAAGTTATGTGTGTGTGTGAGAGAGAGAGGGAGAGGGAGGGGGAGAGCTTATTTTATAGGGGTTTCATTTCTCACTAAAACTTGCGTGATTTGGTGATAAGCAAACTGATTGATTGTATTTCTATAATACCAAGATTGCCCATTAAAATACGAAGGAAGGAAAAGAAATCCCACCCATATCCGTGTATCACCTATTTTGTTGTCTTACTCATCCAAACATAATAGTAAGAAAATACAATAATTTCTTCTTTTCTAACCTAAATGTTTGACCACAATCATTTCATTTCTTTTCTCACCCGCAATCCAAACAAAGTGTTATGGTATTTTTTTAGACAATTGGACTGTAATTTATGATATTGTTATTCTAATCACTAATTCTTGAGGTCGTAATTTGTGAGTATTATGATTGTTGTCACATTAGGTCATAATAACTCATAGAGACTTGAGTGTCCAGGAAAAATCTCCCCAACTGTCGATCAATTTTATGGTGGAACATAGAAATTAGCTGCAAACTCCTCGCAGAGGGCTTATTCTATGTTATAAAAATTAGTTGTCAATTATTTTCTTGTCTCCACATTGAATATTTTCACATGTGGCAGCTATATTTACTCAGGAGAAGCAAGTGAAGAGTTTGACAAGGATGATAATACTTTGACACTCATAAAACCATCTCTTATGCCTTCAAAGGATATTCGAAGTCCATTTGAAGTCGGATTAGTAGCCAGTGGAAACAACGGGGTATCGAACGGTGATTTGGAAGAAGACAAGACAGAATAATTTGAAACCCAACTCTCTTTGATTGTGAGAAGCTATTTAACTCCGAATGATTATCATGATGGATATGAAGTTGCTACATGTAGAATTTATGTGAGAGGAGAGGGAAAAAGCCACTGGAGGGAATATGATGAAGCTTTTTTTATTTGTTCTTGTTCTTTTACTTTTTTCCCCCCTCTAATTTTTTTTATCTTGTTTAATTGGATTATAGTGTACTGCATGGTTCCAAATGTATCATCTGTTGCATATAGTTTAGGCTCATCTTTGGATATAGTTGGAAGACAAGTGGTATTTTTAATATTATAAGCCATATTAGTGTGCTTTCTATTCCTTTTTAATTTTTTTGGGCAAATTACACTTCTAGACCATTTTGATTTTAATTGATGTATTTAAAGTCTGAACATGAATTGTTCAAACTTTAATTTTGTTTCTTATTTTTAATTTTGTTTTCCAGCTTAGTTTATTTATTATTTTAATAAACATCAATTATTAGTTCTTAATAATTGTTTGACAGGCATTTTTTTGTTCAACCATATAAAATTAGCACAATTTAAAAATTAAAAAAAGGCTATGGCGGCGTTTAAAACACGTCACTATATCCCACCCCAACGGCTAAATTTTTAAAATGTACAAATGTCTATGACGGGGTTTTCAAAAACGTCGCTAAATGTCATGGTGGCGTCATAGTACAGTTAGGGTAGGACATTTGGCGGTGTTTTTAAAAACGCCGCCTATACTATTATAACGACGTTTCTCAAACACCATAAAGCTATAGACGTCGCATCGTCGGCGTTTGATACTAACGTCGCAAAAAGAATTAGCGACGTTTTTAATACTTTTAGGGGCCTTTTTTAAACGCCGCTAAAAATGAATTTTCCAGCAGTGTATAATTCAAATATAATTAGAAACTTCTTAGAAAAAATTACTCATAAGTTCTATATGGAGGAAAGTTAAATCATTTGGTCCTGAGAGTTTTCTTGTACACCAGTTAGTCCTATTTTTTTTTTTTTTTTGGTAAGATTTATTTAGATGGGTTGGATGCTATTCGATTTTACATGTATATCCTTTATGTGATTGTTATTTCCTAATTGACTGTTTCTGTTTTTATGGGGATAAGGAAATGTTATCGTGGGGGAGTCCGGGTTAATTGGTTAACATTGATCTCATTTGTTTGTGGAGAGAGAGTGTGGGGATATTGTCTGGGGTTTTGGCCATATTTTTCATCGTTGGCTGTAATCCGTGGATGTGTTCATTTCCGGCGGTGTTTATTGTGGTTAATCAGGTGCTGTTGACGCCAATTGTATTGTGACAAGTTAGTACTTTTATTGTGTTGGTGTTTTATACTGATTTTTTTGTGTGGATGATGTTGGCTTTGTGCCGCTGTTAGGTTGGTGTGTGGTATTGTTTTTGCTGGGTTTTTACGCCGGTGTGTTTTGTGTGTGTGGGTGTGTTCGACGATGTTAATATCACATATGTATTGTTGGTTTTACGTGTATGCACCTGAAATGCATTTTGTTGTGTTGTATTTTACGTAACCGGATCAGAAATGTTGGTGTTGCAGGTATGAAGGATGGTATATTGTTGGTGTGCACGTACGGACAAACCAATGTTATTGTTCGATTGCAATATGAGTTGACATTCGCACAGTTGATTGATCATATTTGCAGGAAATTTGATGGTTTGGTACTGGGGGCGGTGTGTATGTTGTTTGACGTTTCCGGGTATAAGAAGTTTAAGGTGGATAGCGATGACAATATTCAAAATATGTTGTGTCTTGGTAAGTCATTTGGGTTAAATCACATTAATGTCCTAATTCAGGCACGAAGTGTTAGGGCGGGGGGCAATGTTGGGGTGGTTCATTACGCAGAGGATGGTGTGAGTTCCCATGGTAGTCTGAATTTCGATGTGGAAGATGAAACGGATTTGTTACCAACATATTGCCCTAATAGGTCAAAGATATTTTTTGTCCGCTTAACGGGCGTATGGGATTACCCATGTGGGTCAATGTTTCGACGGAAGTGCCAATGAATTCCGTGAAGTTCTATGCAAGTATGCTGTGGAACATGGATTCCAATTCAAGTATGTTAAAAATGATTCGGTTCGTATTACTATAGTGTGCAAGTTTGCAGCGGATATGGGTTGCGCTTGGTCAGTTCATGCGAGGGTGCTACCATTGAGCGGGGTGTTATGTGTTAAGAGGTTTGATGGTGTGCATACTTGTGGTGCAGCAGTGTCGACTTATAGGAACCCGTGTATGGGGTCTGAGTTGGTGTCTTCTGTTGTGGTAGATCGGGTGCGTAGACAGCCGTTGGTACGTCCCATAGATGTGGAGTTTGATTTAAAAAAGGACTATGGATTGGGCATTAGTTACCGGGTAGCATGGTTGGGTGTCGAGAAAGTGAGGGATGAAGTTTATGGGGATCACACTATGTCGTTCGACCAACTCAGGTGGCACAGGGAATCAATTATGGAAAAAAATCCAAACAGTTACATTACTCATGAAGTTGATAAAAAAAGTGAGAGGTTCGTTCAGTATTTCATATCGTTCCGTGCTTGTATAGATGGGTTCAATTATTGTCGGCCTTTGCTCTTCCTGGACAGAACATTCCTCAAAGGCAGGTTCAAGGGTAATTTGCTTGCCGCTACCGAAAAAGACAAAAATCAAGGTACCGTTGTGTATTTATTTTTTTGTCCCATGTGTAACTAGTCACATGGTGGCCCATCTAATATGTTTACAATGTAAATTTGCCGCAAAATTACCCCATGTACTAATGGGATGCCATGAGATTGACAGCAAATGGTAATTTAAAACATATTGACATGCTTATTGCAGGTTTGTTATAGTTGATCACATATGCATTGTACAGATAGTTACAAAAAATGACACATTGCAAATTTGACTATAACATATTTTTGTTATACCATATGGTTTCATGCTATGTCTGTAGGTTTGTTTCCTGCTGCGTTTGCTATTGTTGATTCCGAAAATTCAGCTAACTGGGAATGGTTTCTTCGGAATTTGAAAGAAGTTATCGGTGATGTCTGGACGCTTATGTTCATATCTGACCGCCACATTGGGTTGTTGCAATCTATGCCCAACATATTCCCCTCTGCACATCATGGATATTGTTTGTTTCACCTTCAAATGAAATTACAAGACCGAATAAAATACGTTAATGCTTCACACAAAATTGGCTTGCTGTGCAAATTACGCGAATGTGCTTACGCACCCACTGTTAGTTGTTTCAACGAGAAATTGGAGGTATTAAAGAAGTGCAGCCCGGTTGAGATTAATGATTTTAAGAAAGACTTGCATCCCAAACACTAGGCCAACGCATATTTCAGGTAGTTTACACTTTGGCCAATGTGTTGTGTTAATTAGCTGTGTGTTTGTTGCTATTTCTGTTCTTTGTTTGCAACCATATTGGTTATTTCACAGGGGCCAACGGTACGGTGAAATGTGTTCTAACGCTGCTGAGTCATTTAACATTTGGGTTAGCGATGCTTGACATCTTCCTATCACTAGACTGGTTGATATGGTAAGGGGCAAATCATGGAGCAGATGGTAGAACGCAAAATTAGATGCACAAAATGAGCCGGTGTAATATGTCCAAAATGGGATAGCAAACTAGCAATGACATACAATGATAGCAGGTCGTGGTGTGTTAGCCAGGCTAATGACAATGTGTACGAAGTCCACTCTCATCCGTCAGTGTTGGTGGATGTGGCCAAATAAACGTGTTCTTGTTTTCAGTGGCAGATAAACAAGTTCCCATGTTCCCATGCCGTCATCGCATTTCGTAATAGTGAGCTAGACATTCATGAATCGATAGACCATGCTTTTCACATTGAAACATTCAAATCATCGTCCAGTGGAATGAAATATCCTATTCCAACTATGGACAAGCCATCTGCCACAACAGCTGACTACATGATTATGTCGCCAATAGTTAAGCATCCGCCAGGTAGGCCCAAAAGAAAGAGGATTCCATCAAGGGACGAAGTAGTTCAGTGTATTCAGTGTGGTCGGTGCGGAAAGTTGGGCAACCATAATATGAAGACATGTAAAGAGCCAATATAGATGGCCAGTGTTTCCTTAATTTATTGGCCCAAAAATTGGGTTTGTTACAAAGCCCATTTTGGTGTCAATTTTTTTTAAATGTTTGTTTGCTTGGGGAAACACTGATTGTGTTTACAATGTTAATAAATGTGCTTTGACAACATGATGTCCAAATGCACACCATTCCCTTTCATATTTATCCCATTCCATACACTGCGTAATTGTTGCCCATTCACGATTTTCAACACACTTATGGTATACTCCATGTTGGTATTCTGAATTACAGTAGCTAACATCATCGAAAACACATTAATTGAATTTATTACGATACCAGGTTTTTGTTGTAACCTGAATGACGTAGCTCTTTTTACACTATGCCAGTATGTTGTTTTGTTTGATGGGTTAAGTTCCACATTGAAACTTGGTGGCCCATTATTTTGTTGGCTGGTTTGTTTTTTCCTTGACTGGCCATTCAGTAACATTACCATGTGTTCCCAATTCGAGCATAAATTAATCTTTTTCTTCATCTCACAGTCAATGTTATTGACTCTACGTTAACAGCCCAAGATTGATGATTAGCTATATCAAAAAACCAACCTAGGATGTATCCGTCAACTACAATTCCAAGTCACTCCACATCAGCCAAACAACATACTAACACCAGCAAACCAACTATTTAAAACCGAACCTAGAACCGTCTATTATCAAAACAAAACAACCATTGTGTTCATCTATTACCATAACAAACCCATGAAAAAACATCTCCGAACCGATCAACGAGTCATGAAACAAGTAACTAACCAATGCAATTGAAATATGCACATCAATGTTAAAAAAAAAAAAAAAAAAAAGGTATTGAAACCAAATTAATCAACCCACATTAGGGTGCTTCAAAAATAATGATAACTGTTCAAAACCAGATAAACGACTCCAAAATGTTCAAACAATTAATCCAACACGACGAAAACCAAGACTTTTCGACACAAAATAAAATAACCTACCACATATACGACATCAACGAATACTAGTTACTAACCAAAAAATAATTATTTACGCCATTACCAACAAAACAAAATGAACAATTGGGGGGGGGAGAGGAAGGGAAGGAGTGATTGGGGGTGTTGCTAATGGTGATTCTCAACACTTAACATCCCGGCACGAAGTCCTCTTGTTGGTTCGTTCAAAAACATCTTAACTACTGCAGCGCGTAGACCAGTAGAGGTGACCCCATCCATCATGCCGTTGATTTCCATCCTGTGAATGTACTATTGGACAATGAAACACACAACAATTCCGCAGTCTAACCTACAGGCACATGACCACCACAACATCACACTAACCAATTTATTAACACAAAAAAATACAAAGTGGAACAAACAACACTTGCGACTCCGGCACTTGTTGCGAGCAATCCACAATTGACACAAGAGTGCCATCAACGTGATCCACCTGAATATCTTTCGTTCCAACCCTAGGCTTCACAAAATTGGTATAGTGGTTGGCCACCCATTGTTTCTGGCATTCAATTTTTTGGTATGTTAGTCTGTTGTCAATCAATTAATGTTCGACATGTATGAACAAAACAAACACACCCTCACGTGTCAAACATGGAAACATATTCAGCTAACAAAAACCACTGGCACACTTACCACTTTTAGAGCCTCGTTGTAATGCTCATCTCGAACCCCACGTCTTCACCTCATGGAATTGTAATGTTTCCATTCACCGCTTTCTGCATCATACACCATGACAGTCCAATGGTTTGCATGGTATATCGGGTACATTGTGTACCTACAAGCTCTTGCTGCCTTCATTTGAATGTTTAAGCACTTAGTCCTCGATAACGCGCTCATATTCCTCATCATGTCTTGCACATATGTTATATGTCAATTTAGTCACTTGTTTTGCAATGTTGTCAACGTCTATTTTCATAAGGGGTGTTTACGTACCGAACACACACTACTAAACACGTATGTCATGTCCCCATATTCTGTTCTTCCAGCCACGTTCCTCTGCACTTCTATCAAGACATCGGTGTAAGCATAGATTACCTACATCATATGTCATCCATAAGTATCTCTTTGTAACTGTGTGTATGTACAAAGTATTACCATTGTGTATTGTAGTGTTACATTATAATTTTTATTTCCTCAAGCATGCACGCATTACATTGTTTTGGTCACATAATGCATATGTTTTTGAAGCCCGGTCCCAGAATGTGCCTACAGAGCCTATGACAATCTCCTTCTTTACGTGCAAATGTTGATAACATTTTATGTGTGTCAATTTGATATACACATCACCAATATTGTATTCAATAGATACACATCCTTATATCAGCATGACTTTTTCCAAGAACATTACGCTCACATAGCAAAGATTTAAATTTTAAAATAACAACCACATTATACACATTCAATCTAAATGACAACAACATTTAAAAGGATAGAACGATGTTCATGCAAGGGCAATCTTGTGCACACAACAACATACGCACTTCCACAAACAAATACGTCCACTACTACCTACTCCACAGAATCTCAACACATAGCAAAGCATTGCATATCGTAAGTCCGTATTTCGTGTAATAATTTTCAGTAGATTATTGTAAGGCCGTCACATTGCATTCAAATAGCATGTATGTACATCATGTATTTTCAAAACAAGTAATGTTCATAAACTAGTACTAATCAAATCCAACCCTACAAACATCACAACAACCACGCATGAACGGCATAACCCCACAACACAATCAACTACTACAACCTCACACCTCAAACCTCCTAATACTATTACGATCCAGAACGTGATCACATACCAACATTGCACAACACTGTAAACTACGCAAAACTCCTAATTCTACAAATGACATAGTCAGAACACATTACCATAATCTAATGTACATCAAATAAAAAACAGAGGAATTGTTAACAAATTACCATAACCATTAATGTGTAAATACCGTCATATGTACATACCCCCATACCAACAAACCCCAATCACAAATTAACATAACCAGTTAACAAAACACAACAACGACATAAAGGAATCCAAAACACAATTACCACATTTCATGTGGAATTAAAAAGAAAAAAATTATGTAACAAACGTTTGCACCCAAGCCCCATTACATTCAACCCACATTTCGTTGTCCCGACCATCAACACTACTCAATAACATCAACACTTTACACATTTCAACGAAGTATAATACACTTCAAAACACTTCCAGAACTCAATCTGAACAACGCCGAATATATCATTTACTTTACATACACAATGAAACAACTTACCCGACGTCATTTGTGATGTCACAATCACTGGTGACAACGACTGGAGGTTGTTTTCTTTTCACACTACTATGCAACGTCGCGACGGCCTCTCCCAATTCACAACGTAAACGTCTGGCCAAAATGGGAGGCTTTGTATGTTCCTATGGTTTATGAAGAAAAGGAATGCTCAACTCAGAGTACCAATCCACACCTAATCAACGTATACCCATTACACATAGATCATCAACACACCAACCAATATCCCATTAACATCGAAACAAAGCACAAATTTCCTATTACGTCTCTTTTGTTTCGATTGCTTCGGAGGGAAACCAATATTCACTTTGGAGCATATTTGGGGCATTCACGTAAATTCAACATCAACAAAACCCATAATGACCCTTACTTTGCATCATAAAACATGGGTAACTTAGTCTTTAACATTGGGATGGGACTTGTTGGTTTACAAATTAAAGTTAGGACTAAATGGATCAAAAGATTAGAATCTGAGATTTATTGGTGCATCTCCCAAGTTCTTATATAATTTTAGATTAAAGTGCATCCCTTAACGTTGCTAACTATAGATATGAAATGACTATAATATTATTGAATCTAATACCTTTCTATTATTTTTTTTTTCTCTTTTCTCTTTCATTCACAAAATTTGTAATGTTTAATATTAATTCAATTAAATCATAATTAATCATAAATTCTTAGTTATTTATTGTAATTCTTTAACTTTTTATTTTTATTTAATTATATTTTAGATCACAATTAATTCTAAATCCTTAATTATTTACCATAACTCTTAAATTTTAATTTAATTATATTTTAGATCATAATTAATCATAAATTCTTACGCTTTGTTTGGAAGTGTTCTGGAAGTATATTTTCAAACCACGTTTTGCACTTCACGTTTGGATACAGAACTCAAATCATAATTCTAGCACACAATTCAAAATACAACTCTGTTTATTTTTTAGCAACGATTTCCCCCCGTTTCTTTGCAGCACACAATTTCAACGGTCCAAAATATGGATCAGCAATAATTCTAACACTAAATACCTTCACGGGAAAGCACGCTGAAATTCTAAAAAGCATTCTCTGAAAAGCGTTCTCTGAACTTTGAAATTCAGCCTTCATGAGTTGTATTTACGGGTCGTCTTCTTCCCATTCTTAGATCAGAAGTGTGCAAGGCCCGCAAATCGCAACAATGTCTGTGAACCCCCGCTCCATCTAAACTGGTATGAAGTGAGATATGGACATTGCGAGGAAGGAAAAAAAAATACAGAAATCGGTTGACCAGCCGATCAACCCACCGGTCGGCCCCCTGTTGCTGTATTTGGCTGCTGCCCTCTGTCGCCGCCTTGCTGGTTGTGTTGTTGCCTTGCTCAGTCAGACATCCAGTGGATATAAGTCTTTTGAAGGTAGAAGTTTGAATGTTTAGTGGATAGAGACTGTGTTGGGAGGGGAATATCAATTATGTTGATCTTGTATGTTGGCTGGTGCCTTGGTTCAGGAGCAGGAAGTGTATTTGGTGCTGCCTTGGTGGAGGAGGACGAAGTGTATATAGAGGAGGACGAAGTGTATATAGATGGGTGTTGCAATGAGGTAGGTGATGGAGGGAATGAATTAGGCGAGTAGATTGGGTAGGTGAAGTAGGTAGACGGTGTGTGCATATGACCAACAACAAGTCCATGATGGTGTTGAAAAAAAATATTTACAAACAATAATACAATGCAAACTAGGGAGTGACAATATAAATTAAATGAAAATAAATGCATTGGAAAAAAATTTATGGAATAAATCGAAACTAAGTGCCAAAAAATTATTGGAAAAAAAAATTATTTGCAAACAAATGTAATTGGAAAATAAATTAATTTAAAACATAAATTGAAATGAAAAAAAATTAACAAGAAAAAAAGAATTGGGTCATAATTATTTGAATCAAAAATTTATTTGGAGCCAAATTATACGAACAAAATTTTCATTCGATTTTTTTTTTATTAAAACGAATTAATAATTGGGAGCAAAATTATTAATTAATTTATTGATTTGTATTGAAAAAAGAGTTTGGTTATGAATGTTGATGAATAGGCTCAATACAGTTACGAGTTATGTGTTTGATTATGGGTTATAACAATTTAAATTACAGTTTGAAACTATTTCCAAAATTCATAACCAAACACATTTTCTTCTTTTACATGCCACATCAAACTTTCAAATCTTAATTCCAGCTTCAATTCAAATCTCATTTCAACACTCTATTCAAAAATCATAACCAAACAAATTTTCTACACTCAAATCATAATTCTAAAACTCAAAAACTCAAAATACAACTCAATTCTTAAATCACATTTACAAAACTCTACCAAACACAACCTTAATTATTCCTAACATGTTAATCTAATTTTAATTTAATTATATTTTAGATCAATATAATAACTAAAAGTTAGACCTATTATTCAATCTCAATAAAGTTGCAATTTATAGCACTCGTTTGGCATACCTCTTTTGGGCTAAAACAATCATAAAAAGATAAAATAAACTAAAAAATCAATAAGATAAAATGTCACATTCAAACCATAATCATTTTATTTTTCTCTCACAAAAGTCAAAAAAATCAAAAAATCTATCCCAAAAGTGGCTTTTTAGCCCCAGGCTAAAATACTCAAAAAATCAACCCACATCCCAAACGAACTTGAATATTTAAGCGCTCTCTCTCTCTCTCTCTCTCTCTCCCCCTATAATCATCAGTCAATCATCTCCCTTATATATCATTAGGTTTAGATAGTAGATTTGTATATCATATTTCTTATAATTTTGATTTTGAATTAATTATTTTAAATTTTCATTGTTTCATTTTATTTTTTTTTTAATTTTTTGGAATGAGCAATTGTTACGAATGAGTAACAAATAATTTTCCTTGATAAAGGTAAAAAAAATGGACATTTTTTATTTAAAAATAAAAAGACCTACGAAGATGAATAATAATAATAATAATAATAATAATAATAATAATAATAATAATAATACCAAAGATCCACCATGTCACAAAAATTTAAGTGAATTAGTTATATTATCATTTGAAAAAAAAATGTGTTAAACAAACTTGATCACAAACATTTTAATTAGCAATTTTACATATCAAAACACAAGAAAAATAAACTTTAGTTAAAAAAGTATAATATAAAAAATTATAAATTTTCATTAAAATTAATATCTAAATATGACAAGATCACAATTTAAAATGTTGCCTTAAGAGCATCTCTACTCAAATGACTATTTATGAGGTTGCACCTAAGGGTGTGCAAGGTGCAGTTTGGTGTGATTTGCGAGTAAAATTATAAATCAAATAATAAATTAATAAATAAGCAAATCGTGGTTTGGGCAGTTTAGGCAGTTTCAATTTGTTAGTTGATTGAAAATTAATTTTAAACAATTATTGAGCATTTGCATAATATATAACATTAATTTATATAATATTATATATATATATAACACTAACTAATTTTATATAATATTTTTCATATATATAACACTAATTTGCAATAAATTTTATATATTAAATCTCTCTCACACTGATTTTTACTTTAATATTTGATTGCAAGTAAAAAAAATATATGTATTAAATTATAGCGGACAAATTATAAATTTCAAATCACGAAACAAACTAACTTGCAATTAGTGGGCAGATCGATGCTAATTAGGTAATATTTTGGAGAACCCTAGTTACACCTTTAACAGTAAAAATAAGAATTAAATTGTGTTCCACCCAACTTGCAAATCTGAGTTGGTAATTGACATTTCTTGAACAATACCAATTTGACATAGCTAAAACAAGATGGCAAGTTATTTTGTTTTCATTAATTTAATGACAAGGGCCTTCAAAAGAGTTCATAATAACAATAATAATAATAATAATAATAATAATAATATATAAGGGAGGTAAAACTGAATGTTAATGTTGGAACAACTCCAACGAACCTCCATATTCTGTCTACGAATTTTACCTATTGCTCTATTTTGGTTCCACGTAAAATATTTTCTTTAAATTTATTTTACATATTTTTTATTATTTAGTTGAACAAAAAAATATTTCTAGTCATAGCCTCCAAAATGACTAATATTAAAATTTTCATAAGTTTACTTCTAAGATGTTTATTTTTAGTTTGGCACTTCAACATATTGATAATTTCAATGTGAAAACGTGACTCTTCATAACTTTTACCCAACTCATGATAGAAAGTTTTGTTTCAATAATCAATCAAACACCAGAATATATATTTTTTTTAGCACAATTAATTTACTTAAAAAATATTTTCAAATGTAAAATATTTTATATCAAAATAAATAGAGCCTAAAATACAAGCACTACGACAAAAACACATTTTAGTGACACTATATTAGTGACATCTTTTTAGAAAATGTCATAAAAATAATATTTAGTGACACGTTTTTAAAAAAATGTCACAAAACGACAAACATAAAAAGTTCTAGTGACATTTCAATAAACAAGTGCCACAACACTACAACAAAAACATTATTTAGTCGCATCATTTCAGTGTATTTTTTTATTTTTTTTTATAAAAATGTTATTACAAATACATCTAATGGCATTTTTTTTTTTAATGTCATTTAACCATACATCTATTCCACTATTTGAGTGACATTTTATTATTTAAGGCTGTCAGTAGAAATAAATTTTGTTGCAATTTTTAAAATTAAAATAAAATTGAGTGACATTTTATTTATTTAAGGTTGCCAGCACAAATAAAATTTAATGGCATTTTAGAATTAAAAACAAAAAATATAAAAGTCCATTAAACGTTGCCATTGGAATCCCAACATTAGAGTTTCCCTTGGGACTAAGGGGTTGTTTGGGATGTCCTAAATAAGTATATTTTTTGTTTTTTTTTTATTAAAAAATTAAGGAAGAAAATATAGATGTTTTTTTTTTTTTTTTTTTTTTTTAATAAATAAATAAAAAAAAAAATAAAAAAAAAAAAAAAAAAAAAGAAAAAAGAAAAAAAATTTGTGCAATTTTATTAATTTATTAACTTTTTAATTTTTTTAAAACTTTTTTTTTTTTTTTTTTTTTTTTTTTTTTTTTTTTTTTTTTTCTAAACTAAAACTGAACTAACTCACAAAAAGAAGGGGAAAAATCCTAGGGTTGGCAAGTGCTTATGTTCGGGGAAAATCCTAAGGTTTGGGTTTCAATGAAATTGACTTCTCTCTACTCTCTCTCTTTCTCGATCGGACATTGACATCACCCCCAAAATCAGTAACTCCCACTCTTCTCACAGTTCTGACTCACCTTTGCTCTATCAGGTAATTACTCTGTGTGTGTGTGTGTGTGTACACATACATATATTCATAAACCATTGACTCTTTATTCTATTGAAGGAAGTAGAATCACACCCAAAAAAAAAAAAAATTAGGGATTGGACTCCAGAAAAGCTCTGATTTGTTCAAATTATTATTTTTCTATGGTTTGAGCATTTGAGGGTGCAAGGTAGGCCCTTCACATTCTTTGAGACAGTAAAAATTGTTATAAATTGTATATGTTCCATACTTCTTGGGTATTTGTTGTCCTTATCATAGTAGTAATTTTCACATTCACTCATCATCTTCCTTCTTACTTTAATTTGTGTCTTTGTATTTTGTATAGACCATTTGTTTTGTCAATAGTTATACTTACTACTTGTTTCATCAAAATAAAATTTTGATTTTTTTTCCCCCTAAATATGCAGGGCATACTTGTGAATGTTCCATTGGAGAATTAGCTCAGGCCATGGTGATAATGTCCTAATATTTTAACAAGTCATCTAGAGTATGATGTTGAATAGTGATAGTGTTAAATGCCCTGTTACCTATAGTACTACAACTTAACATGCCTACCATCTAGCAACTAACTTGATTGTTATATATAATACTACTAATACTAATGCCCTACCATTTTGATTACCAGTAGCAACACTACAATCTTACTTGGAGCATCTGTCACCTTCTAAAGCTGTGCAGTTTCAATCTATTCTTGATGAAATGAATAGTTGTGCTCTTCAATCAAGAGAAAAGCATAAAACCAAGCAAACTTAAAATATTTATTGCTTATTATATGTGTGTGTGTGTAGATATCCATTTATAAATGTTGATGAATAGATATATACAAGTTTTGAGCAACCCAATTTTGAATGTGTATCTATACAGCATCAGAAACATTTGAATATTTATGATTACTAGGCTGATTAATAATGGTAGGATATCTATATAGCTACCATTGTTTATAGAAATTTTTTTTTTTTTTTTTTTTTTTCATTCTTCAAATATGATTGTTTAATTTTTAAACATCACCTTCTTTTCTTTTTTTTTTCCCCAAAAAGGTTCTACTTCCAACAAGTTTGTATTCTTCATTTGGCTACCAAAATTGTTCATGTAAGTATCAATGGTAGTTTCATGCACATCGGTTTCATGGGCTTGATGGTTGTATGTGCATAAGTTGTCTTGCAAGTGTTTGATAGAATGTGCCAATGAGTCTATCTTGCAAATGGATGAATGTGTTTGACTAATAGGAAAGTAATTTACTTTATTATTTGTTAGTAGTAGTCATCCTCGGTCAAGAAAAATTATTAGGTAGTGCCACATGGCATTGCCATGTGAGATCAAACACCAATCACTAATTGCCATCCTCATGTTGTTAGCCAAAATATTAACATAAATGTTATGGCCAGCCCCATGATGTAAACTAATCATGTTCGAGTAATGTAACACATAGCAATACCCTACATGACACCCAATAATTGTTTCTCGGGTGAGCAAGTCTCTTTTCTCTTGTTCTCTACACTTTATTGCCTGAAGTGTCATAATAGTAACAACTAACAAAAATCGTAAACTAGTTTTGAGGAAAACATTTGTGTAAAACAGAGGTTAATGATATTGAAAATTTATCATGTAAATTACCATGAGAAATTAAAGAAAATCAATCATGGTTTCCCAGATAATGACATGTTTAAGCAAAGGGTAATAAATGATGGTTGTGATTAAAGTAACTTGTCAAAATTTAGCAAAAATAGATCCCTTGTTCAGGTAATGCATTTCCTTTCCATCTATTTCTTTATTATTTTACTCATGAATTTTTTTTATTAATGGTAGAGTTGACTTTGGTGCAAGTGCTTCAGAAGTAATTAGTGTATTTTTTCATTAATGGGTATTATCTTAAATGATTTCTCTGCTCTATCACAATAACCAAATTATACCTGGGGATGAGAAACCTGAAAGACTTATAAATCTCATTTTCATTATTATTTTTATTGTAAAGAAGGTGAATTTTTTGTTTTTGTATTTTTTTTTTTTTTTAACAAAGAAGGTGAAGCACTTGTTCTGTTATGTTTCGTGAAACAATTGGGATAAGTATTTGGTTCACATGAATTTGAATCTTTGGGTGTTTGGTTTATTAATTTATGTTGCTTTTGTTTTGTTTATTTGATTCTTTCTTTTTTCTGCTTTCCCTTTCAAAATATATATGGAAAACAGAGACATTATGTTATCATCAAAGCATGGAAAATATAGATTCAAAACAATTTCTTAAAATGTATGAACTCTCTCTCTCTCTCTATATATATGTACTTGTGTGTCTAAAGCCTTCATGTTCTATTGATCCTTGATTTAGGTAATTTTTTTCTTAAGGTTAAGGGATAATCTATAATGCTATATTAACTAGCTTTGATTCACTCCAAAGCCTTTGACATCTGCTTCATATTATGACAAAAAATAGAAGAAACTAGCTTTGATTCAAGCATGGGAAGAAAATGAAAAACCAAAAGCAGAGTATAGTGTAATTCCTTTTCTCTTTTTTCCTTATGTACTATTCATTTTGTGGTGATGCTATTAGCTTCTTTCATTTCATTGTTTTATCATATATCAATTTGCAACATAATTGGAAAGTATCTTATATACTAATGTTGGTGAGTTACTATAAAGTATCTTCTATACTATCCACTAATGATTACTATCAATTCAATAGAAGGGATTTACTTGTGATATGTTGAGCTCTCTCTAATTGTTTTTAATTTCGCTTTTTAGAGAGTGTTTTTTTTTTCTTACTTGCTGATTTTTGCTTGTATTGCAGTGCGTCATCATCAAAGCATTTGAAGAGTATATTTATGAGACTCCATTCTAGTTTGTATAGACAATTCAATGAGGCCGATTCTAGCAATTACAAGGAACTTAAAGAACTTGATTTGGGCATTGACTTCCACAAATATGATTGAAGTACTATAGCGATACACTTTTTTCATGGATATGAAGATTAACTTTTTTTTGGATATGTAAATATCTATTTGTTTAATTTTTGTTTTTGATATTATGATAATGATACTGACTTTGTTAAAGCAGGAACAATGTTTTGATTTTATTTTATTAGTAAAGAATAATATTGCTATATTTGTGTCAATTGTAATTACATTTAACAAATGAAATTTTATTTTTTTATCTTACAAACCAAAATATCAATGGAGTGAACGTTGTGAAACAATTATTTATTTATTTTTGTTTTGTTTTTCAATGTATCACCATTTATGGCACAAATGAATGGTGAAGCATTGCCACTTTGATCTGTCACTAAAAGTTGGATCTAGCAGCGTTTATAAGAGTTGTTAAAAATATTAATTATGGCATAAGAAAAGCCATTAAAAAAGTATATAGTGGCATTTTTTAAATTGTAAGTCTTCTTTAATGGCGCTTGGTTGTGTCATGAATAGTATCTGTGATGACATTAAAGTGTCATTAAAAGTTTTTAGCCTTCATGGTGTAGTGGCACTTACAAGTACCACTAGTATCTACTGTGGTATCGATATAAATGACACTTGTTTAAAATACCACAAAACTAAAAAAATGTCACTAAAAGAATAGTTTCGTGACACTTTCAAGTGTCGCTGAACTAAGAAAATGTTGTAGTGAAGTTTCTTATTTTAAACAATTATCTTTCATAAAACTAACAATACTCTTTATTCTTTCTTAAAAGAACGAGTGAAAAGTCCACTACACGAAGTGTTTTAGGCCAGAGGCTTGCGTTTTGATCTTTGTTAGTTATAAGGACAATACACACATGACACTTCTTGATTGGTAAGTCCAAACATAGGGTCACTCTAAATGCACCCCAAAAGTTTAGTTGTACACCCCAACTTAATGAAATTCTTTTAATATGACACCCCTATTCAAAATGACTAAAAAGTATTTGAAATTATAAAAAGTGCAAATTGAAGTAGTTTTCGACACCCATTTCATAATATGATACACTACACTACCTCTCTTCCCTTCTCTCTTCTCTATTCTATTGTTCTCTTCATCTTACATCTTTATACTCAACCCTACTATCCTTCAATCGATCATTCTCCTACTCTCTTACATATTAATGTTAGCTCCAACCACACATCCATGCAAGCAGGGGGCCAAAGAAAATGACGTAGGAAGACTTCCATCTCAAGAAGAGAAGGGAGAGCTGGGCAGCTCTCCCTTCTCTTCACGTTGTTTCCATTGTTGACACTCACCCTCACCATTAAAGAATGTAGAAATTGTGTGGGTTTTTCTCCCCCCTCTCTCTCTCTCTCTCATCTTTGTGTATAAATAGAGACAGGAGGGAGAGGATGTATGGTATCAGAAAAAGAGAGAGTTATGAGAAGTATATGAGAGCTCTGAGTTGAGTAGAGAGAGTGAGATACTCCTCCTCCTTAGTTTTGTATTTTTGCTCCGTTTTAGTGGAAACTCTCATTTCTGCTCCATAGACGTAGGCATTGGACCGAACCACGTAAATATTGTGTTCTCTATGTGTGTGAGATAATTTTCTGGGTGTGTTTGATCCTAACAAAGTGGTATCAGAGCCGGTTTTGTGCATTTGCAGAAAAACAGAGCGTGTTTTTCAAAAATTGCCCAGAAATCAAAATGGTCAAAATCTACTTTTGATCACATTAGCTTGAAGCACTCAACGAGATGATGATAGCGGTGAAAACCACGTCAAAAAAGGATCTTTGGAGGACGCCGCGTGATCACGCCGCGCTCTGACCCGCAACCACGTGCAATACGCGTCGTCCCCAGCAAGATAGGTGCTGACGTCATCCACCCCCGTTAACTAATGTCATACGACGGCTGATGACATCATCCTAGCCGGATCTGAGCCGTTGACCAAGCTATCAACTGCTGACCAAGCCAAGCCGGAGCCATTGACCAACCGTTGATGAGCCAATGACGTCAGGCTGACGTCAGCCAATCTGAAGGAATTATCCGGTGCTTCTCAGCCGCACCAAATTCTGCAGTTTTGAACCGTTCAACCTGTTTTGGCTTGATTTGAGCCATTCTGAGTCCATTTTTTATGATCCAATAGTTGTTTCCAACTAATTGGAATATTCCAGGCACATTCGTATGGTCAGATTTTGCAAATCAGCTTTAAAAAATTTGCAGTCTTTATTTTGGCAATCCAAAGTGCTTTTCGGGCTAATTTGACTAGTCTCGACTCCACAGCGAAGCTTATTTTTCAGACAGAGATCATTTTCTGTACGATAGAGGAATCAACATCGACTTCAAGATCCATGATCAAGCTGAATGCATCCAATTATGCCATTTGGAAGCCCAAAATAAAAGATGTCTTGTACTGCTGAGATTTGTTTGACCCCATTGAGCTTAATGGAGTTAAACCAACAACAGAAACTGATGAAGACTGAAAGCGGAAGAACCGAAAGACCATTGGCCAGATCAGACAATGGTTCGATCACAGTGCCTTCTACCATGTCGCCTAGGAGACTGGTGCTTATGCTCTCTGGATAAAGTTAGAAGGCATGTACTAGTTAAAGACTGCTCGGAACAAAGCCCTCATGATAAGAAGACTTGTAAATTTGAAGCTAAAAGGCGGTATCTCTGTTGCTGAACACATCAATGAGTTTCAAAATCTGGTGAACCAACTGGCAACTGTCAAAATGGAGTTGGATGATGAGATACAGGCCCTATTGATGCTCAGCTCTTTACCAGACAGTTGGGAGACGTTGGTGGTGTCCCTTAGCAACTTTGCACCTGAAGAAAGACTGACCATAAGCATGGTTACAGATGCTTTATTCAGTGAAGAGGCAAGAAAGAAAAAAAGACATGGGTGGAGATCTGTCCCATGCCCTTGTCACAGAAAATAAAGGCAGAGGTAGAGGCAGAGGCAGAGGTAGAGGAAAAAGCAAAAGCAGAGGACGCAGTAGAGAAAGATCTCAAGACAGAGGGAAATCCAGAGATGGTACGAGCGAACCAAGGTTCAAGTGTTATCATTGTGGCTAGAAGGGTCACATAAAGAAATATTGCTATGCCTTGAAAGGAGAACAAAAACAAGGCAATAGACAGCCAAAGACCGAAGATAGGAACACTACAGTTACCGTCTCGGAGGATATTGCATTATTCTCTATTGAAGAAGAAGAATGCCTGCATATGTCAGACAATGACATCGAGTGGGTGGTAGATACAACAGCTTCCTACTACGCTACATCCTGGAAAGAGTTTTTCAGTACGTACCAAGCTGAAGATTTTGGTACAGTAAAGATGGGTAACTCCAGTTTGTCAAAGATTGAGGGAATCAGTGATGTTCGCATCCAAACCAAAGTTGGGTGTACAATGGTGTTGAAAGATGTCAGGCATGTTCCTGATTTACGCCTGAATCTTATCTCAGGGATAGCCTTAGATTGACAAGGCTATGAGAACTACTTCGGCAAAGGCATATGGAAGTTGAAAAATGGATCTCTGGTGGTAGCTAGAGAACAAGCAATTGGCACACTATATAAGACTCATGTAGAGGTGAATTCAGATAGCCTCAACGCAACAGAAGATGAGGCGTCACCAAATTTGTGGCACAAAAGGCTGGGTCACATGAGTGAGAAAGGGTTACAAATTCTGGCAAAGAAGTCTCTTATTCCCTTTGCCAAAGATGCAAAATTGAATCCTTGTGACAACTGCTTGTTTGGGAAGCATCATGGAGTCACTTTTTACTCATCATCTAGAAGACAATCAAAGTTGTTGAGTAGAGTATACTCTGATGTTTGCGGTCCCAGAGAAGTGGAATCTTTCGGTGGCAGAAAATACTTCTTGACGTTTATTGATGATGCATCACAGAAGGTATGGGCTTATGTCCTAAAGACCAAAGCTGAGGCGTTCCGGCATTTCCAGACATTCCATGCCATGGTGGAAAGGGAGATTGAAAAGAAGCTGAAGTGTCTCTGAACAGAAAATGGAGGCGAATACATGTCAAAGGAGTTTGAAGCCTATTATGCTACTTGCGGTATTCAACATGAGAAGACTGTTCCTAGAACCCCACAACACAATGGTGTAGCCGAGAGAATGAACCAGACCATTGTGGAGAAGGTCAAATGTATGCTTAAAATGGCGAAGCTGCCAAAGCCATTTTGGGGAGAAGCTATTTGTGTTACTTGCTATTTGATCAACAGATCGCCATCCATTCCACTGAATTTTTAGATTCTAGAAGAAGTATGGTCTGGAAGGGAGATTTCCTACTCTCACTTGAGAGTGTTTGGGTGCAAAGCATTTGTACATGTATCCAAGCAGCACAAACAGAAGTTGGATGATAAAGCCACTCCATGCATCTTTATTAGCTATAGAGATAAAGAATTTGCATACAGATTGTGGGATTCGAAAAACAAGAAGGTCATTCGAAGCCAAGATGTGGTGTTTCAAGAAGGCTAGACCTTAGAAGACTTCGGGTAACCAGCCAAACCCAAAGTTGATGATGTTTCAGAAATTATTCCCAATCTTGTACCATCATAGCATGCTACTGATGAAGAAGCGCTACCGCAGCATGCAACCAATGATGTAGAATTGCAAGATGGATTTCCAGAAGAAGAAGATCCAGAAGCAGAGAGTGTTGAGCAGGAAGAGCCACAATTGTAATGCCCCAAATTTATAGCCCAAATGATAATACAACAATCATGGCTCTTTCAAGGAAAATCGAATATAAATCTCCAAACTTACATTATATGGTACAATAGTTCTTCATATAACAATACATTAATCCAACAATAAGTAAATAACAAATAAATACCCCAAGGGTTTACAAGTTTCCAAGGCTTGAGTCTGGTTACACAAAACGGTTATTCAAACCCATACACATACAGCCCTTGGCTTACACACAGAGTCACAGCAATATGAGAGTCTCGTACTCTCAACACACATTTCCTGGCCTTTAGTTAGGCGGCATCATCACATCTTTTCCTGCACCAAAATCCCGTAGGGTGAGCATAAAGCTCAGTAGAAAATCCTTAACAAAGTATATACATTTTGTACAAGTCTCAAGAGATGAAATGCACATGCCATGCTATGCCTCTTTTTGAAGATAAATCACATTTTCATCTTTTGAAAACTATCATGCTCAATGATGTCATGCAATTTCAATTGTTCAAAACTTAACAATTTATTTCAAGGGCGGTAAATATGACTCCGGTAATCACCTAGGTTGGTGTCTGCAAGTAGATTATGCAAGTACTACCAAATTGTCATTTTTACCGGTATTAACTGGAAGGCTCCACACCTATCCGCGCAGGTTTTCGGTCTTTCACCTCGGACTCTCAGGCCAACTTATTCAATATCATGTACACCACCTATCAAGACTTATCAACGTATTTACCCCAAAACCATTTCATGAAAAATTGTTTCTTAACATTCTTTTCTTAATGTAAGTTTTCAAATCAACTTTCAAAGTTTAATGTAATCAAATGAATTGTTATGCCAATAACACAAGATGAATATAAATAATTTTATTCCAATTCATCATCCAAAGAATTAACACAATTCCCTCTTCTCAAGTATCCTCAACAATTAGTCATTTCAAGATTATTTCAACGTTTTGAACAATAATTTCCAAAATGAACAACAACTCTCGTATTCCCTAAAATTCATCATTTATATAAATATAAATTAGAAATTTTCCAAACATCCATTTATTTTGACACACAAAATAAATACAACAGTAACATTCATGGATTTTCAGTCTCTTTTAAAAAAAATTCCCAAATTCTAGGTTTTCTCACCAAAACTATATAACTCAAATCCTTTGAAAGAAAACTTTTCAAAATCATCTTTTCTTCAATCAATGAAGATCAAAACTCATAAGATCATTTTAAAAGAACAAGAGACAAACCCACTTTCAAAATCACTCAACTTCTTGAATTAACAATCAATTTTCAAAACTATCGAAAGATGATTTCGAAAATCATACAGATCTTGCAAAAATATATATATATATAACTCTAAGAAAATCCCTACCTCAAGTTTTAAAGAAGAAATGAGATGAAACTCCCAAAATCAACGGTGTCGAAACTTGATCTTCACCGCACACAACGAAACCCTTGAGATGATAACCAACTTTGGTGAAGAACTTAGGTCTAAATCCCAATGGATTTGGAGAAATCAAAGAGAGAAGATGACTTCTAGAGAGAGAAGCTCCCGATCTGGAATTCTGGAGAGTTTTAGAGAGAGAGAAGATTGAAAAGTGATCTGAAATATCAGATTTATGAACTGATATAACATAGTCCGCTCGAGCGTGGAAAGTCCTGCTTGAAGGTCAAATACACTAACCCAGTACTTTTGCAGACAAGTCAAACTTCTAAAACCAAACGTTCTCTGCTTGAGTGCATAAACGGCCGCTCGAGCGGACAAGCAACTTCGAATGCATTTTGCATTTTTGTTTTTGGGGCGCTGCACCTCAAGCTCGCCAGGGCGCTGCCCCCTGGACCCCCACCCCCGACCGGCCCAGTCAAAGTGGCAAAACATGAAAGAAGGATCGAAACCGGGATCACTACAACAACTCCCTCCACCAGAGACTGTTAGTCGACAGTTGCGAAGATCAACAAGAGAGTCTAAGCCGTCATCAAAATACCTTGCTTCTGAGTATATTTTTCTTACTAGTGAGGGGGAGCTAGAAAGTTTTCAAGAAGCTCAGAATCATAAGGAGAAGAATAACTGGCAACAAGCTATGCAAGAATATATGCAGTCCTTGCAGAAAAATCAGACTTATGATTTGGTAAAACTTTCCCAGCGTCGAAAAGTATTGAAGAACAAATGGTTGTTCAAGTTGAAGAAAGATGGCAGCGGGAAGCTAGTCAAGTATAAGGCCCAATTGGTTGTCAAAGGTTTAGACAGAAGAAAGGTATTGATTTTGATGAAATCTTCTCGCCAGTTGTGAAAATGACATCCATTCGAGTAGTTTTCGGACTAGTGGCCAGTTTGAATTTGGAACTTGAACAGATTGATGTGAAGACGACATTTCTCCATGGTGATCTGAAGGAAGAAATTTACATGGAGCAGCCAAAAGGTTTTGAAGTCAAAGGGAAAGAGAACTTAGTCTGCAGATTGAAGAAGAGTCTCTACGGCCTCAAACAAGCGCCAAGACAGTGGTACAAAAAGTTTAACTCATTCATGGTGGGTCATGAGTACAAGAGAACTGTTGCAAACCAATGTGTATATGTCAGAAAATTTCCCGATGGAAACTTCATTATACTCCTGCTCTATGTTGATGACATGTTGATCATTGGACAAGATGCCACAACAATTCGATCACTAAAGAAAGAGTTATCACAGTCCTTTGACATGAAGGACCTAGGCCCTACACAACAAATTTTGGGCATGAAAATTGTGTGTGACTGGAAAGCCAAGAAGTTGTGGCTGTCATAGGAGAAGTACGTTGAACGGATGATTGAGAAGTTCAACATGAAAGATGCCAAGCCAGTCAGTACTCAGCTGGCTAATCATTTCAAGCTGAGCAAGAGTTCTTGTCTCTCCTCTACAAAAGAAAGAGAAGAGATGGAGGCTATTCCCTATTCATCCGCCGCAGAGAGTTTGATGTATGCAATGGTGTCCACCTGACCAAATATTGTTCATGCTGCTGGAGTAGTAAGCAGATTCCTTTCCAATCTAGGAAAAGGGCATTGGAAAGCAGTCAAGTGGATTCTGAGGTACCTCAAGGGTACGACAAGAATGTGTTTGTGCTTTGGAGGAGCAAAACTAGTCTTGGATGGCTATACTAATTCAGATATGGTAGGAGATCTTGATGGTAGAAAATTTACATCGGGATTTTTGTTCAGTTTTGCAGGGGGAGCTACGTCTTGGCAATCTAAGCTGCAAAAATGTGTTGCTTTATCCACAACTGAGGTAGAGTATATTGCCGCAGCGAAAGCTGGGAAAGAGATGTTGTGGTTGAAGCAGTTTCTCCAAGAGTTGGGATTAAAGCAAGAAAAGTTCAAGGTACATTGTGATAGCCAGAGTGCCATAGACCTGAGCAAGAATTCAATGTACCATTCTCGCATAAAGCACATTGATGTTCGGTATCATTGGATACGCGAAGTGATGGACAAGCAGTTATTGGAACTGATCAAGATCAACACAGATCAGAATCCAGCTAACATGCTTACAAAGGTGGTCTCGAGGGACAAACTCGAAATCTGCAGAGACATTGTAGGGATGGACTTCAAGTGAGAAGTCAGTCATGCATGTGGGTATGGAGGGGGAGAATTGTTAGCTCCAACCACACATGCATGCAAGCAGAGGGTCAAAGAAGATGGCGTAGGAAGACTTCCACCTCAAGAGAAGGAAGTTTGAGTTGGGCAGCTCTCTCTTCTCTTCACATTGTTGCCATTGTTGACACTCACCCTCACCATTAAAGAATGTAGAAATTGTGTGGGTCTCTCTCCTCCTCTCTCTCTCTCATCTTTGTGTATAAATAGAGACGAGAGGGAGAGGATGTATGGTATCAGAAAAAGAGAGAGTTGTGAGAAGTATATGAGAGCTCTGAGTTGAGTAGAGAGAGTGAGATACTCCTCCTCCCCCGTTTTGTATTTTTGCCCTGTTTTAGTGGAAACTCTCATTTCTACTCCGTGGACGTAGGCATTAGGCCGAACCACGTAAATATTGTGTTCTGTGTGTGTGTGAGATAATTTTTTGGGTGTGTTTGATCCTAACAATTAAAGTTAGCAAGACAACGAAATAGATATTCCTAAGTCATTTATGATAGAGAATGTATATATTTTGTTCAGTTTCAACATGTTATAAGTTTGTTTTTACAAACATTGTTTTTTCAGTACCAAACAAAATAGATTTTTCCGGTGTACATATCCGAACATATTATATTAGTGACAATATCATTTTACCTCCCAAACTATTACTCAAAAATCAATTCAATCCCTGTTCTTTTAATAATATCAATTTTATTTACAACTATTTTGATTTTGCATCAATTTTACCCCATCGTCAATTGCCATCTATGATCAAACATAAATTATTGATGTGACACCCAAATTTCATTTGAAATTTTATTTTATCCCTTGAACAAAATAAAATTTGGAGGTCTAATTGATACTTTAAAGATAGTTTGGGAGTAAAATAAAATTTCAAACGAAATTTCAATGCCACGTCAACTTCGTTTGATAAATGGTAATTAACAGTAGGGGTAAAATTGATTCAAAATCAAATAATTTAGGTGTAAAATTGATATTATTAAAAGAACATGGGTTGAATTGATTTTTAAGTGATAGTTTTGTGGGAAAAATGATATTTGTCTATATTAGTTTGGTAACTTCTGTCCAAACAAATTGGACTAATTCGAGAATATATTTTTAAATGTTTCTACTATTTTTGCTAATTACTTTGTTACCAATTGTTCCATCAACTACAACAAAACATCCATAAACATATTTAAAAATTGGAGATATGGAAAAAATTGTAGAGTCAAGTCATCTAGCTATCTGCAAAATATTGGTGTTCTCAATGCTGGTTCAACTGTTAATTGTATTTTCTGTAATGGGGAGGCGGAAAGTGGTTTTTATGTGTTGTTGCTTTGTCCCTTTACATGGAGGATCTGGTCTAATATTATCAAATGGTGGGTATTCAATGGGCAACGCCTGGGTCTATGAGCAGCCTACTCAATTGGTGGCCTGGTTGGAAATTATCAAAGCAGCTAAAGTTAATCTGGAATGTTGTTCCTTTGGCTGTGCTCTGGTCCATCTGGAAGCAGAGGAATGACTGTCTTTTCAATAGTGCTCAGGTTGATATTGAAGGTTTGTGTGACTCCATCAAGGTGAGGATTGCTTTGTGGATCAAATCCTCTTGCCCAGTTGTGTTGTACTCAGTCAATGATATTGTGCATCACCTTCAACAGGTTATAGTCTGCCTTGGCTGAGGTTACTATCTAGCTAAACCGTGGGTGGTGGTCTGCTAGGGGTGGACCTTGACGAGTGGTATGTTGTCATCAAGTTTAGGCTTGAATTGTGGTAACGGTCTTCTTGCCTTTCCTTGAACTGCTCTGTAATTGTTTGTGTCTAACCTGCAGCTAGTGTAATTCTGCATATAGGCTTGATTTGGTTTGCAGCTTGCAATCGTGTAGGTTGCGGTAAGTCGTGGGTTGGCTGTTAGGTTGATGGGTGGTTATTTCTTTTATTATTCTCCTTGGTGTTATGTTGCTTTCTCACCAACTTTTGGGGGTTATGCTAACAGATGATTGAGCGCTCTCCTTGGTGCCAACCTAATTGGGATTGGGGTACTGTCGCTTTGATGCTCTTTGCACTTCCATCTCTTTATTGTTGTATTCTCATATGAAATGTATGTTTTTTCATTAATAATTTTTTTTTTGCTGATCAAAAAAAAAAAAAAACATATTAAAAACAATACCATTCAAATTACATGCCCACAAAACCCAAAATACATTAAAAAAATAATAATAAAATAAATAAAATCTTTTCTCCGTCAATTAGACTTTGTTCGGATTAAGAAAGCTAAACAATTTTGTTGTTGTCCAGAAGTTCAAGTGCCAAGTTTTGTGCACTTGAAGAAAAGGTACTGTTGAGTTTTGGTTGGGGAAACAATCTTAAACATGTGGGTCAAGCGTTTGAAGGTGGTGCAGTTCAATTTCATAGTGTTTTGTGCAAGAATGCAATTGAACAAGGATTTGAGTTTAACTATGTCAAAAATGATAAGATAAAGATGACGGCAGAATGTGCAAAATAGAGCTTCAATGGGTTGCAAGTGACCTGTGCATGCTTTTGTTGAAAAAGTGAATGATTTTTTTTGCTTCATACATTAGGATTTTAAATAATGAGCACACTTGTGGAGTTGATGTTCATACTTGTAAGAATTCTAAGGTGAGTTCGAATTTGGTCGTTGAACAGGTTCATCCGATTGATGTTATTAAATATATGAAAGCAAATTATGGTTTATCTATTAGTTATTAACGTGGATGGTTTGGAGTTGAAAAGGAAAAAGTTTAGCTATATGGTGACCAATTTTGTTGTTTGACTGGTTGCGATGGTATCTTGATGAAGCTTCGAGTAAGAATTCTGGAAGTTGATTTGAGTTGAATTTGAGCAGAATACTAGTAATTTCAAAGGGTTGTTTGTTGCATTTCATGCTTGTGTACATGGGTTCAACTTTTTTTGTCCCATTTATTTCTTGATGAACCTTTTTTGAAAGGGCATTACAAAGGAACTTTACTTGCCACGACAGGAAAATCTGGATATGATGTACTTTTGTTAGTTGTTACATATTATTGGGTTTAATTTATTTCAGAGAAATTTCACTAATATGTGTTATTGGAAAGTCAATATATAAAAATTAAATTGATTTTGTGCAATATAAGTCAATGAAATTTCGCTGCCTGTAACATATTGAAATTTCTCTATCTGATTGGAAGTCAATACATTAAAATTAAATTGATTTTGTGCAATTTAAGTTTGTGAAATTTCACTATCTCTGTCTAATTGCTCATGAGTTTGAAATTTTATTCTATGTAATACAGTGAAATTTCTATTTATGTTACAGTAGATTTGGACCTATTTTATGATGTTATTGTTTATTATTGCGTGATGTAGCCATTTTTTCAGTTGCTTTTGTGGTTGTTTATTCGAAATGAAGATAATTGGTTTTGATTTTTCCAACATCTTGCTAGAATATTAACACTAGACACAGTTTTGACATTTATTTCGGATTAGAATGTTGGTCTTAAAGAGGCAATTCGAAGTATTTTTCCTAACTGCTATCATTTTTTTTTTTTTTTTTTTGTCTTCAACACTTAAAAAGAGAAATTTATAGGACAAATACTCAAAAGTGATTATAGCAATTCATTTAGGGAGAATTATTTTTAAGTGTTATGAACGGTGCTTATGCTCTAACAAAGTATAAATTCCATCGCAAGCTAATAGAATTGAAAAACAAAAAGAAAGATGTTGTCAAGCCTTTTCTTCGTACAATACCATTTCAACATTATCTAGATTTTTCCATATCATGGCTAGTTGCAGGCAGAATAAGAACATGATAAGTTCGTTCAGTGAAAATGAAGAGGTAGTTGATGATCCTTTAAGGGTGAGGCAAAAAGTGAAATTACATTTTGTTAAGCAATTTTCTGAATCATGGAAATGCAGACCTACACTGGATGGAGATTTCAAACTTGTCAGTCATAGCCCTATGTTTGATGGTTTGGAGGCAGAGTTTACAGAACTTGAGATCCTATCAGCCATCAAAGAGTGTGATGGCAACAAAGCTCCAGGACTAGATGGCTTTAATTTATTCTTTTTTCAGAAGTCTTGGAAACTTATGAGGGGTGATGTGGTTCAATTTGTGCCGGACTTTCATAGAAATGGTTGTCTGGTAAAAGGCATCAATAACCCTTTCATAACTTTGATTCCAAAAAAGAACTCTGTGGATCTAGCAGATTTTAGACCAATAAGTTTGGTGGGCTCACTGTATAAGATTCTAGCTAAGGTACTTACTAATAGATTGAAGGCTGTCTTACCTGAAATTATCAATGAGGCACAATCAGCATTCTTAGGTGGTAGAAATATACTTGATGGAGTTTTGATTGCCAATGAGGTAGTGGATTGTTGGAAGAAATCAAGGAAGAAGGGGTTAATCATCAAACTGAACTTTCAAAAAGCTAATGATGCTGTCAATTGGGAATTTCTATTCTCCATTCTTTCAAGTTTTGGATTCGGGCACAAATGGATCTCTTGGATTAAAGAGTGTGTGACCTTTGTGAAATTATCTATACTTGTCAATGGTTCCCCAACTGAGGAGTTCTGTCCACAGAGAGGGTTGAGGCAAGGTGACCCCTTGTCCCCTTTCCTATTTAATATAGTGGTTGAAGGATTGAACATCTTGTTATCAAGGGCTCTCCATATGGGTCTGATTAAAGGTGTAAAGGTTGGATCCAATGGTCTTCTAATTTCTCACTTACAATTTGCAGATGATTCAATTCTATTTTGTGAAGCCAAAGAGAATGAAGTGGTGAATCTAAAGAGGATTCTAAGGTGTTTTGAGATATTATTTGGGCTGAAAATTAATTATCACAAGAGTATGGTGTGTGGTGTTGGTGTACCTAATGACAATCTAGCAAACTTTGCTTCTCTGCTAAATTGCATTGTCCAGAATTTGCCCATCAAGTATCTTGGGCTACCTCTTGGGGCCAATCCTAGAAGAAAAGCAACATGGCAACCTGTTTTGGAGAAGGTTAGATCCAGACTTGCAGGGTGGAAGAGGAAGCTCCTATCATTTGCAGGTAGGCTCACATTGACCAAAGCAGTTGTGTCTAGCCTACGTGTGTACTACCTGTCACTGTTTAGAATACCAGAGGGAGTAACTAAGAAGATTGAAAGGCTTCAAGCATCTTTCTTATGGGGTGGCTCTGATCCGAAAAGGAAAATTCATATGGTGAAATGGGAGGAGATCACAAAAAGGATTGATCAAGGTGGGTTGGGGATTAGGAGAATTAGGGAGGTGAACACTTGTTTACTCATCAAATGGTGATGGAGATTTGGTCTTGAAGCAGGTGCTCTTTGGAGGAGAGTGCTTTGTAGTAAATATAGAATTGGGATTGACAAATGGAGTCCTAATTTTAATCTCACCAGTAAATATTCTAGCATTTGGAAGGACATCATTGCCATTGTTGATCAGAGATGGGATTTGGTTGAGTTTTTTGAGCAGAATTTTCAGATTCAAGTTGGGAATGGATCTAGAACCAGATTTTGGTATGATAAGTGGTGTGGGAATGTATGTTTCAAGAGAGAATTTTCTGGTCTGTGCAGCCTCGCTCAAACTAAGGAAGGTTTTGTTAAGCATTATTTTGATTTGAAAGAAAGTTCAATAAAATGGGTGATACCTTTCAGAAGGGCTTTGTATGAGTGGGAGGAGTTGGAAGCATCAAGATTGCTTAATTTACTAGCAGCAGCTCCTTCCCGCAGACCTGGTCTTGCTGATGTCCCTTGTTGGGCTGCGAAATCCTCAGGAGTGTTTTCCACCTCTTCTGTGTATAAGTTCTGTTCTGATAATTTCGATTCTTTAGTTTGGGGTTGCAAGTTGGTGTGGTTCAAGCCTATTCCACCCAAAGCTCAATTCTTTGGATGGTTGGCTTGGAAGAATAAAATTAAATCTGCTGAGTTTCTACAAAAAATTGGGGTCTTGAGTAGCAATTCAGATATTAATTGTGTTCTTTGCAAAGCTGAGCCTGAGTCTGCTCGCCATGCCCTTGTCCTGTGTCCTTTTTCTTGGCACATCTAGGCTGCTATGTTAAAGTGGTGGGGTTTTTCTAGGGCATTGCCAGATGTAGTGGAAAAGGTGCTTCTCTGGTGGAATGGAGCCAAAGTTAGGAAACCAGAGCAAGTGATATGGAAAAGTATTCCTCTAGCAGTGTTGTGGTCTATTTGGAAGCTCAGAAATGAGTGTAAATTCAAGAACTCAAATCCTAACCTTGATGAAGTTATTGAGTTGATCAAAACTAGAGTTGCTATTTGGGCTAGGTCATCATCTAATTTAGCCCAGTTTTTTGCGAATGGTTTTATTTTTAACATGAATCAAATTAGAGTTTGTATTGGTGGAAATGTAAATGTGTGAACTCTGGTGAGCAGTGGGGTCTTGACTGTCTCAGGTCTGTGGAACATTGGGATGCTGCTACTGATCTGTTTGTGATTGCTGTTCTGTTTAGCTGGTGTATTGCTTATTGCTACTGCAGGGTTGGGTGGTATGGCTTGGGAGGCCTGCTGAAGTTCGATGATGTTCTGAGTTTGTCTGCTGCTTTTTTGCTGCTATCTTGTCCTGCTATTTGCTGTTGTTGTATATGGTGGTTCCGAGGCATAGTGCTGCTTGGCTTGTTGTTAAATGAGATTGTTCTGGTCTGTGCAAATACTCTGAGGTTGCCTATAGTCAAAAATTGCTTTATTGTTGTTGGAAGCTCTTTGGTTGGGAGCTGGTATTGAATTAGAAATTGGGTCATATAGAAGCTGTATTGCTGCTAAGTATGCTGGTGCTGGTTTTGATGCCTATCTGGTGCTGGTGTTGATGCCTACTATACTGGTGGTTTCTTGCTATTCTGTTTTGGTGAAATTTTGTATCAGATATGGAGGTGAATCATTGGTCTCAAGTCTAGTGGCATGTAACAGAGGTTAGGTGTAGAGGGTTAATATGGGCTGTTAATGGTTCAGAAATGGAGCTGTGTGCTGCTGATTTGAGCTGCTGTAATAAGGCTGCTCCTGGTGGTTCAGTATTGCATTCATTCTGGAAGCCGAGATATGCCTCTGTGTTATGGTTGATTTCTGTGAGCTCATCCTCCACCAATATGGGCTGCTGCTATGGTTGATGTCTCAGTAGGCAATAACACAACTATTGTTATCATTCTGCTCCAGTTTCTGTCTGCTATACTCTGCTATATATGTCTCAAAGGCTGAACTGATATATGGTCTTGAGGCTATCTGTTTTGGTGCTTTATGAGGAAGGATGAACTGATAATAGATCACTTATCCTGCTGCTGCTGCTTTTAATCCATATTCTGTTTGGAAGCAATTAGCTGCAAGTTGGTGGCTGTTTTTTGAATTGGCTTGTCTATCTACCTGTGCTGATCTCTGTTTGATCTGTTGGTCTGCCAAGAATCCTATTATTTGACTTGGTGGCTGTTTTGGCTGTTTGGGGTCTGCTATGTATGCTGCTATGTACAGGCCTGAAGAGCTGCTGTAAGTTTGGCTGTTCTGTTCTGGTCTACTTCTGTCTCTGGCAGTTCTGGTCTGTGCAGGTTCTATGGGATGATAAAATGGTGGTGATAAAATGGTGTTTGGGCCTGATGGAAACTCAATGGTTTGAAGCTGTGTATGCTATGTGTATTACTGTGTTATTGCTGATTGACTTGTTGTCCTATCTGTGCTAATTCTGCTTCTGAGGTATTCTGAGGCTTGAGCTCGCCTCTGCCCTGTAGTGAGGAGTGCTGATCTAATTTGGAGCTTACTACTAAAATATGGAATGTTGTTTTGTTCTGTTTTTGATATGTTTTGGTTAGTTTTCTGGGTGAGGTTGTTTTGGTTTTGTGGTTGGTTCCTCACCAACTTGTGATGGTGTGCTAGCATATGATTGGACAGTCTTATTGGTGCCAACCTAGTTGGGATTGATTAGGTTCGCTATGATACTTTTTGCACTCATCATTCTCTTTCTTTATTGTTGTAATAGTTTTTTATTTCATCAATAAAGTTTATTTTCTTTGCCGATCAAAAAAAAAAAAACATTAGAGTGATATATATTTTGAAAGAAAACGGTATGGAGAAATATACTCAAATGTTGTGGAGTGTTTCAATTCATGGACTCTGGAAGCTTGACAATTGTCCATAACTAATCTAATTGATAGAATATGGTTGCAGATTATGAGGATAATGGTTGATCGAAGAGATTATGTTAATAAGTGGTCATCTATCTTTTCACTTTCAAACACACATTAATGTATATTGTGGGTATTTGGGAAATTGTTATTTTAGTAGGCCATTCTAGTTTTTGGCTATTTTAAGAGGCTAAAATTTTTATATTTGGAAAGAAAGTTGAATTTTTTGTAGTTAGATGTGATGTTTATGAGAGAAAAAATAAAATGATTATGAGTTTGATGTGACATTTTGTCTTATTAGCTATTTTAGCCTATTTTATCTTTTAGTGCTATTTTAGCCAAAAAAATTTCTTTCCAAACACTTTGAGCATTGTTTTTGTGAATGGTAAGTTGGTAAAACTTTTCAAGATGATAGAACATAGATTATAGGTGTTTGGAAAGTTGCTATTTTAGTTTTTGGCTATTTTAGTAGGTTAAAATTTTTGTGTTTGGGAAGATAGTCAGATTTGTTTGTAGTTGGATGTGATGTTTGTGAGAGAAAAAGTGAAATAATTATGGGTTTAATGTGACATTTTGTCTTATTAATTATTTTAACCTATTTTATCTTTTTGTAAATTTTAATCCAAAAAACCCAAAAAAAACCTTTGCCAAACACCAGATTGTTTGTAGTTTTTTTTTTAGAACAATCGTAAGTGCACTCATTCCCACCTATGATCGTTGATCTTGGGATTGCGCAGTTGCTCTTTCATAATTGGCCAATGAAGGGGCTTCCATATGTGAGCATGCAATGAACAACAGTAATACTAGGTATCATGAAAAATCTTTTATGAAAGTTTTGTGACTCTTGAATTACACTTTATAAAAAGCACACAACACAATTAAAAATAAAAAAAAAAGTCACAAGCTTTTTTTTTTATTTTTTTTTTTTTTTTTTTTTTTTTTTTTCTCAATGAACAAATATGTCTTAAAAGAGTGTTAAATATTTGACTTGACCTGACTTTCTTTTTTCTTTTTTTTTTCTTTTTTTTTTTTAATTCAGTTTTTCCATAATTTCATTAAGATTTATTTTGTTTTTGATTACTTTTTTTTATTATTATTTTATTTTGTTTTTCAGTTTTTGCTTATTGTTTCGTTTTGATTACTGTTTAACATAATAATCACACAAATGTACACAAAAGATTGGTCCATCAAAAATTCCTATAACAAATATTTTTTGTTGAAAAATATCCTTGTGAAAGTATTAAGCCAAAAAAAAAAAATTTATTGAATGGTTCCTTAAAACAAACACTGAAAACCCAAAAGCATAAGTATATTTATAAATTGAAGGATACAAGAGATGAATAAACGTTGTTTATTTATTTATTTATTTATTTGGTGTGGGGTGTGTGTGTGTTGGGGGGGGGGGGGGGGGGGGGGGGGGTGTTACAAATTCTCTTGGTAGGTATGGATTGGTGTTTAGAAATTCTCTTGGTAGGTATGGATGGTAAGGGCTGACAGGAAGACCAGCGTTGCATGAGTTTTGAGCAATGCTAAATTTTTAGATTTTTTTTTTTTTTTTTTTTTTTTTGGGATCTCTAACATTTAAGGAAATTTATGGTATATGCACTTGTTACTTGCTTGTGAGGTACTTTTTACCTATTTTTGTAGTATATATTATATATTTTGGTGACAAATGTTATATAATTTTTTAGTAGAGTTATGAAAATTTGTGATTCATAAATTAAGTTACACATGTAGTAATTCTAACAAAAAAATTCATAACATTTGTTACAAAAATGTGTAATATGTATCACAAAAATGCGCAATAAGTGCATATAATATACACCAGTGACGATGCCAGAAATAAATTGAGAGGGTTCAAATTTCTCTTATCAAAGTCATTGAACTACCTTGTCAATTTGTTGGGAAATTTTAGGTATGCATTATATGCACCTTTAGTTACAACCTTTGAATCACTAATTATGACCTACTGTATTTTTAGTCATGACACATTGCGATATTAGTGAGTGTGTACCATAAAATTTCTCTAACAACTAATATAATATAATATAAAAATATGACAATTATAACATTATTAATGAACAATTTATGTATAAAAAACTATTCATTATATAATTATACTAGCATAAAACTCGTGCTATGCACGACCTTAAATAAATAATTAAAATTTTATTTTAAAAGTTAAAGTAATAATTTTAAAATTTAAAAGTAAAATATAGTTAAAATTATTGAATAAGTTGTTTTTTGACAACGTACCATAAAATTTCTCTAACAACTAATATAATATAATATAAAAAATGACAATTTATAACATTTTAATGAAAACAATTTATATAAAAAAAAATTCATTATATTAAATAAATAATTAAAATTTTATTTTAAAAGTTAAAGTAATAATTTTAAAATTTAAAAGTAAAATATAGTTAAAATTATTGAATAAGTTGTTTTTTGACAACTTTTTTGGATATATATATATATATAATTTATTTCATGATAGAAAAATAATTAACAAATGAATAATAAAAATTCATAAACTTGAGAAAAATATATTGAGATTTTCATCATCAATTTACAAAATAAAATTTTTCCATATTGATGAAAATTTCAAAGATTCTCTAATCAATGGACAAAATTTGAAAAATACTGCCATATTGATCACTAAAAATAAAATAAAACAATGAAAAAGAAAATTGATGAGAACGAATAATGTGATGACATATATATTTTTACATTATAAAAATTCATAAATTTAAGAAATATATACTGGGATTTTCATCAACAAAGAACTCACAACATTTTTGCTTATATAATAGTCTAGATTAGTTATCACATTTGTAGTTGTTATTTTAGCTACGAACAAAGAGATATGTAGTTATACCTCAAGTAGTGTTTGGATATGACTCATTTTTATATTGATTATGACTTAGTTTTGATTAATTACGGTGTTAGTTATGACCAATGTTTAGTTATGATATATTATGATTTCTTTTGTTATGACTGAATAGTTTTAAGTGCCAAATTTTTTCCTTCTCAAAAGTGAAAAAAGTAGCCTCAAGAAGAAGAAGAAGAAGAAGAAAAAAAAAAAAAGAAACTAGTCTCGAGAATAGTACTAAAAAAATATATTTTTAGAGACAAAAATAATTTGGTACTTAAAAATATTAAGCAAATCAAAAAATAGTAATTCATCAGTAAATGTATAACAACAATAACACTTTTGATAATAAAAATAAAAGTAATTTTGTCTATAAATCTTTTAACTATATGTTGTCGCACCTGGATTTTCATATCTATTGCAGAATAATTCTACAATTTAAAAGATTCTTTTGAAATTTCTATTGAAAAGTAAAATTAATCTTAAATGCAATTCAAACAATAATTGTTTTTATTCGCTTCTAATAATATGAAGTATAGATTGGAAGCAAAATTTTTAGTGTGCAGACCACGGGTTTGATGTTTGTGTTTTGCTTGAAAATAAATGGGTACTTACCAATTAATCTTATTAACTAGACTTATTTATTTACAGGTCCTATAAATAAAATAATACTATAAAAAAAAAGAAGTGATAAATTTATCACTAAAATTTATTCAAAAAAAAAAAAAGAAAATAAATCATTTATATTTATTTTTAAATTAAAAAAAAAAAAAAAAATATCTTTTTATCTTTATATTTATATAATAAATTTAAAATGGGTAATAAGCCTCCATAATAAAAAATAAAATATATAAATAATAAAATAAATCTTCATTGGTAGTTTACCCGATAATAAAACGCATGAGAATGTCCTAATCTTGGAAGTATAGAAAAAGTAATGTTTAGTTTTTCATTAAAGCAAAGTATTAATAAAAATATTACCATTTAATAAATGTTCTATAGTTTTAACTTGCGTCACATCAATATCTTGTTGAACTTGCTTAGAATGCCGATGCATTACATTTGGTTCAGAATCACCTTGATGTGTATCAACATGTTGATTACTAAAACCTAAATAATAAAAAACTAAAACATTATTACTAAAAAAAAATTAAAATTTTATTTTTAATTACAAACTAATTACCATTTTACAAAACTACATTAGAGTGCATTTCAAATTCAGGAATTTGCAGCACAAAATCTACAAAATTGTCAATATGGGCCAAACATGATGAGGACACTTTTCCTTAGCATGTAATAGTGATAGTCGAAAAAATCATGCCTCTTTTGCTATCTGTGGATGATTAGGTCTCTTGTTAATGGATTATCATGTTTATTATTGCGCCAAAGAAGCAAATATCTCCTCCGTGCTAACCTTGCTAACTTCGTTTTGACTTTGTGAGAAAATGAGAGAAGAAAAAATAAGGGCATAATTGTGAGGAAAAGAGTAAAAAAAATAATCACAAATATGATTTTATAAATCAATCAATTATAAAAGTCTGATATCATAAAAGAGAATAAATATTTTATAAATTTGCCTTAGCACGCGTATAATAATTCTATAAGATCTTCTACTCGATGAGAGGTAAATCATGTCTTTTTAAAATAATTTTATAAGAATAACAAAATTTACTTATAAATCTCATCTTAAAAATAATGATCAATTTAGTCTCAAGGATTTTCTTATAAACCAATTAGTCCCATTGATTTTGAAAAGATAGATTTAATATATTATTTAGAAATTAGATTTTCGGTTATACCCTTATTTTTATTATGTTTTCTTCTCTTCTTTTCTTTTGTACTAGAAAAGGTAAGGTATATAATCTATGAAAATCAAATTTGGGATGAAGTTTTACATGGGAATTTTTTTTATTTGGAAAACATTTCAAAAAGAGTTAAAATGACTTGAAATATGAGATTCTTCAAACATTTTAAAATGAATATAAAAACTCCTTCATAAGTGAAAGGAGAATTTGTGCCAAACAACAAATGGATCGTTTTGGACCACACAACCCGATCTGCTCATCTAGGATGTTGGATCATGTTAGACAGCGAACGTGGATTGCAAACCAAGCTAAGCACGCACATTGGTGATGGGCCGAGCCAGGTTAGAATTAGGCTATCAACACAAACCATGCTGAATAAGGAATAAGCCACAAGTATGGATTGGGCTAGGCAAGATGAGATCACTGCCTAAGACCGAGCCAAAGCTCTCAACCGAGCTAACGCAAGAGCTACATAGATGGCAAGCTATGAGTATTTCGACCGGGCTAGACACAAAGAGTCCGAACGATTGGGCCGAGCTATATGAATGGTAGAATGGCCGACGTAGATTAGCCCGGTTAGATATAGCAGAAGTGAAATCAAGCCAAGTGATTGCTCAGTGAGGGCATCCCACGTGGCCTAATGGAATAAGGAGAGGAATCCACTCAAGGTAGTGTCAATACCGTTTGGCGAATTGGCTAATGTTGTTTAGTAGTATTGACGTGTACACATGTAAAGAATAAAGAGAGCAGTACAGCCAATCGTCCAACAAAGAACGACAGAAGTAGTATGCGCACAACCTTGGGAGGCAAGAGAGCAGCCTAGATAAGGCACATGACCTCATACTTAGAAGGGGGTAAGCGAATTCTAACAACTCCCTCTCTTTCTTTCTTTCTCTCTCTTTCTCTACATTTATTCTCTCTCTAAAGGGTCTAACTTGATCGTCGAAGGGTTTTTCCAGCAACACACCTGCCGAGTAACTCACCGTTGTTGTGCTTTTAGGAAGTAAAATGTCGTTCGAGCAAAGCAGTCTTGGTATCAAGGTGTATGGACGACGACAAATATTTATTCCCCGTACAATTTCTACCATCTGTGGGAATCTTAACATTCAAAACCTTATCCTCTAAGCTTTTCTGATCACTTTTCATGGTGAACAATGATGACATTCCACTGTCCACCATCGATGGCATCACGTTAGAGTCTATTCGGAGGCGCAACAACTTACCTGCCATTCAGACCATGGCTGGACTGGAGACCTCCACATGATAGTTACACGGAGATATGCCAAACAAGCATGCAATGAGTTTAGGGCATTCCTAGAGCCCAAAAGAATACTGGCAATAGTGTGGGTCTCACACTCAGCATCTGGAAAGCAAGTTAAGGGACCAAAACGCCATCATCAAAAAAATGGTGACGGAGATGGAAACCATGAAGTGCCAGCTGAAAGGAAAAGGCGTTGCTGAAGTAGGAAACCACAGTGAGCACGCCTAGTCCCACTATTCTGGCAGTCAGAGTAAACGACCAACTCTTTCACCTTCCATCTCGAGGAGTTTCAGAGCCACCGACTTTGACACGCCATCAGAGATGTCTCGTACTCGAGATAGCAGTTACCGTCCGTCACGTACATCGACGACGTCAAGATACTCGTACTCTACCCGATTAGAGGATGTGAGAGACGTTTTGGGGGAGCGAGCATACTAGCGGGAAGTTTAGAGGGTGCTGACATTGCAGCGATTGGCTCTTAGAAGACGTCCAAGTGAGGAGGTCATAATGCCACAACCACGCTTGGTGGCACATATGCCACTAGATGGAGATTTGGCGAAGCTAAGCATCACTCCTTTTTTCCCTCAAGATCTAGAATATGCCGGTCCCCGCTGGCTTCCACCAGCCAAAATTCACGCTTTATGACTGAAAAACTAATCCATACATGCAAGTGAACCACTTCCGGCAAGTTATGGCTAGACATAGGCAGAAAGATGCATTGATGTGCCTTATTTTCTCATCGAGTTTAGGCAAATTGGGTCTAAAATGGTTTGAGAGGCTGCCAAATGAGAGCATCGAGAGGTGGAAATAGTTGGCGAAGGCATTTATCACCAGATTCAAGACAAACACCAAAATGCATAAGGAAGTTGACCATCTCTTGGGAATCAAGATAGAACCGGATGACTCTTTGAAGGTGTATAACGCCAAGTATTAGGAGACTTTCAACAAGATCCTTGATTGCTCGATCAACCTTGCAATCACTCAGTATAAGCGCGATCTTCTAGTAGGACATAGATTGAGAGACTCACTCACAATGAATCAACCATTGACCATGGAACTGCTTATGCAATACATCAATGAGCACATCCGAGTTGAAGATAATATAGCCATAGCTACCGTGAAGGCAAGTCTGGTAGTAGAGGAGAAGAGAGTAGTGAGAAAGGTTTACGTAGTTGGACATGAGAAAAACCGTCCAAACAACCGTAGAAGGAAGTAGAATTACAACGCTAACCGCAACAACCGGGATAAGGGCCGTAATAATAACCGGGCTAACAACTTGAGTGATGCGGAGAATGATGCTATGAGAAAGTTGAAAGCCCGGACTAGCATTACTATGGTCTTCAAGATATCGATCTATCGCACATTAAGTGAAATTCGTGACGAAAAATACGTTCGGTGGCTAGCCAAGTTGGGGGATGCCCAGAGAGGTTTCAATCCAAGATACCATTGCACATTTCATGATAAGAGAGGGCACCAAATAGAAGATTGCATGCCGCTTAAACTACACTTTGAAGAGTTAGTGGCTTCAAGGCATTTAGATCGTTACATTGATGAAGGAGTCAGGGCAACTCCTCAAGAGCAGCCCTTGCCAAATGACCTAGCAATCGAAGACGTCCCCTCTGAAGAAGTGATCGATTGAAAAGATCCAGGGAGATCGATTTTGGAAGACGTCGGTAAGAAGGCCAAGAAAAAGGGGCATAAAACTCGCAGGATATAAATGGTCGATCTATTATCAGAATATCGAATAGTGCTAATCTAGAGTTTTATTTTTAGTTCTACTTTTGTAACCCTTTCCACTATTGATGTAATGAAACAAGTAGACCGTTTTCTTGAAAATTTCTGTATTTTCGCCCCATCGAGCAGATTTAGCATGGTCCAAGGGGCAACTGACAATCATTTTGACAGAAAGATCAAAATTCCTTGCCAGGCAAGATGAAAGTTCTTGTTTTGTTCAACTTTGGAATTCCTTGCTGATCGAATTTTGCTCGACAAGAGGTTTATTAAAGGTTTTGATCAACTTTAGAATTCCTTGCCAAGCAGATTTTGCTCGGCAAGATAAAAATTGGTGTTTTGTTTCACTTTAAAATTCCTTACCAAGTTGATTTTGTTCGTCAAAAAATATTGGCAAACTGATTTTGTTGGCCAAAAAGTTCCTTGCCAAGCTAAATTTGCTTGCCAAGAAGCAAATTACCGAGCTAACTATGCTCGCCAACTTTGAAATTTCTTGCCAAGCTGATTTTGCTCGCTAACTTTAGAATTCATTACCTAGAAGATTTTGCTCGCCAAGAAGTCTTGTCGAGCTAACTTTGTTTGCCAACTTTGGAAGTCTTGCCAAGTTGATTTTGCTCGCCAACTTTAGAGTTCCTTGCTGAGCAGATTTGGCTCGCCAAGAAGTCTTGCCGAGTTGATTTCGCTCGTCAACTTTGGAATTCTTTGCCTAGATAATTTTGCTTGCCAAGAAGTCTTGCCGAGCTGATTTTGCTCGCTAAGAAGTAAGCGGCCGAGTTGATTTTGCTCGTCGACTTTAGAATTCCTAGCCGAGTAGATTTTGCTCTCCAAGAAGTCTTGTCGAGCTAATTTTGCTCGCCAAGATACAAGTTGTCGAGTTGACTTTGCTCGCTAACTTTAGAATTCATTGCTGGGTTGATTTTGCTCGGTAAGATGAAATTTGGTGTTTTTTTCAACTTTATAATTCCTTGCCGAGCTAATTTTACCCGCCAAGAAGTCTTTCCAAGCTGATTTTACTCGCCAAGAAGTTCCTTGCCGACCTAATTTTGCTTGCCAAGAAGCAAGTGGCCAAGTTGACTTTGCTCGCCAACTTTGCCGAGCTAATTTTGCTGGCCAAAAAGTCTTACAGAGTTTATTTTTCCAGCCAATAAATTTTACCGAGTTGATTTTGCTCGCTAATTTTAGAATTCCTTACCGAGTAGATTTTGCTCGCCAAAAAGTCTTGCTAAGTTAACTTTGCTCGCCAACTTTAGAATTTCTTGCTGAGCAGATTTTGCTCACCAAGAAGTCTTGCTGAGCTAACTCACTCGCCAACTTTAGAATTTCTTGTCGAGCTGATTTTGCACGCCAAAAAATAAGTTACCGAGTTGATTTTGCTTACCGAGAAGTAAGTCGTCGAGCTAAGCCGATTTTTCTAGCCAAAAAGTTGTTGCGCTGATTTTGCTCGTCAAGGAAGTTGTCAAGTTGACTTTGCTCACCAAGAAGTTGCCGAGTCGATTTTGCTTGCCAACTTTCAACAGAATACTGATGATTCGTTCAATCGAAGAAAATCATAATTGAGCAGTGGACATGGTCTAGGGGAAATCCTTTTAGCCTGGGTCACTGCTTTGCCTTTGTAAGTTAAGGCAACTGCCCAGACTGGAGGGGAAGTTGTAGGGTAGATCTCAATAGCTTGATATTTGTCCATACTGCATGATCAACATCATGCATTGTTTGTTTTGCTGACACTGACATGCTGTTTGCAAGGTCGACATCCAAGGTCCATTTGCCCAGTTGACATCCAAACACCATTTGCCAGGTCCAACTTGTTAAAAAATTGTTTGCAAGGTAGCCAGAGCTAAGCCTATGAAAAGGTCCGTTTGCATAGTCAGTTTGCAACGTCGCAAGAGTCAAGCCTAGCAAAGTTCGTTTGCATGGTCTGTTTGCAAGTTCCATTTGCAAGGTCGCCAAAGTTAAGCCTAACAAAGGTGAGCCCATGACATCAAGTGTCAGGCTAGAGCGGTTTGTGACCAAGCAATCACTCATGACCGAGATGGCGATGAAGCAAATCAAATTATTGCCAACCGAGTTGTGAGATCGTTAATTGCAACCAATCGAGCTAAAAAACAAAAGAGTTACAATAATATCTACTTGCACAACTCTATTGACCAATCACTAAGATCAAGATACGTAATCAACCATTCTATTCTTGGCCAAGAGCAATATATCCTCCAAGTGGTGGGACCAAGCAACCAAGCATGGCAATAAAGGCATGCCCACCGGAGCATTACCGAGCAAGTTATGAAATCAACAACGTTAGGCGACACATAGACTTGGAAGAAGATGAATAGTGAAAGACTTGGAGTATATGTATCGCCTATATTTAGGCGGAGGAATTTTTGAAATTTAAGGACTCGTGCGGACACTATGATGGTTGCACAGAGCTGATGAAGGCGTGACACGTGTCCAGAATGCAACGGGGTGTCAGCATAATAGGTGAAAAGGTTAGACGGTTGTAGGATTAAGTCGGCCAGACTCAAAAACCGGGCAAGAGTTTAGCTCGGTAAAGAGAGGTAATCCCAGTCATGCTGAAGCAGATGGAATTAAGGGGCAATTGAGAGGGAAATTTGTGCCAACAAATGGACTGAGCTAATCCTAACGCGGACCTTTATTTTGGACCGCACAACCCGATTTGCTCGTTTAGGATGTTGGATCATGTTAGGCGGTGAACATGGATTGTGAGCCGAGCTAAGCACGCGCATTGGTGACGGACCTTGCTGAACAAAGAATAAGCCATAAGTATAGACCGGGCTAGGCTAAGATGAGATCACTACCTGAGACCATACTGAAGCTCCCAACCAAGCTAACATGAGAGCTATACGGATAGTGAACTATGAGGATTTCGACCAGGCTAGACACAAAGAGTCCGAACAATTGGACCGAGCTATAGGAATAGTAGAATGGTTGTCATAGATTAGCCCAATTGGATGTAGCAAAAGTGAAATCAAGCCAAGCGGTTACTCGGTGAGGGCATCCTACGTGGCCTAATGGAATAAGGAGATTAATCCACTCAAGGTAAGCATCAATACCATTTGGCAGTTTGGCCAATGTTGTTTGGTAGTATTAACATGTACACTTGTAAGGAATAGAGAGAGTAGTACAACCATTCGCCTAGCAAAGGACGATAGAAGTAGTGAGCACAAAACCTTAAGAGGGAAGGCAACAGCCTAGATAAGGTAGATGACCTCACACTCAGAAGAGGGTAGGCAAATTCTAACAAAACTCTCTCTCTCTCTCTCTCTCTCTCTCTCTACATTCCTTCTGTCTCTAAAGAGTGCTAACTTG
The DNA here is from genome assembly GCA_025200525.1 of Camellia lanceoleosa. Taxonomy (NCBI): domain Eukaryota; kingdom Viridiplantae; phylum Streptophyta; class Magnoliopsida; order Ericales; family Theaceae; genus Camellia; species Camellia lanceoleosa. The sequence continues at coordinate 77,022,636 of CM045761.1, read as the reverse complement.
ACCATTAGAGGGTTTTCAGCAATACACCCACCAAGTAGCTCACCGTTTTTGTGCTTTCAGGAAGTACAATGTTGTTGCTTGGTATCAAGGTGTACGGGCGATGACAAATATTTACTCCCCATACAGTAAGTATTGGGCAAATGTATAATTTCAAACTGTAACATTCAAACGTAATACTCCAATGTAATACTACAAAAAAAAAAAAAAAAAAATCTTAGTGTAGTTTTTCCCAAATGTAACATTGCAATATAACATTCTAAAAAAATTCATAAGTGTAATACTCCAATGTAATACCAAAAAAAAAACTCTTTAGTGTACTTTTTTCAAAAGTAACATTCTAATATAACACTTCAAAAAAAGGATGTGGATTCTTCAAATCATTCCAAAAGAAGTACAAAAATTCTTTAGTAAGGTTTGAGCAAATGTATAATTTCAAGCTATGAGTGTTACATTTGGAAAAAGTATATTAAGGAGTTTTTTTTAGTATTTTTGTGTGTATTACATTGGAGTATTACGTTTGGGATTACATTGATTGGAATGTTACGTTTGATATTTTTTAGTAAGGTTTGAGCAAATGTTACGTTTGGGAGTGTTACGTTTGAGAAAAGTACACTGAGAATTTTTTTGTGTGTGTTACATTGGAGTGTTATGTTTGGAAAAAAATATACTAAAGAGTTTTTTTAGAATGTTACATTGTTATGTTTGGGAAAAGTATATCAAGGAATTTTTTAGTGTGTTACATTGGAGTGTTGCCTTAGAATGTTAAGTTTTCGTTCGTAATGTGGAATTTGTTCCAAAAAGAGGGAAAATTCAAAACTTCTATAGTGCAGATTGTCCAAATGTGTAATTTTACATTTGGTGATTTCACTAGGGAGGCGGATTGGTTAATGGACTCAACAAGATCCGGAATCTACACAACTCTGGTAAAGATGGTGAGAGGAGAAGAAGTTCATCAACAAGGCCCTTCCAATGGTGGTGACGAGAGGACTTAAGTTTAAGATGCACCCCTCATCCTTGAAGCCATTCAAGAACTCCAACACACTGAACAAGAGATTCTCACGACCCTCAAAAATCTCACCCATACCATGTTGGTGATGGATTTGAATTTCGTACCACCGGCGACAAATGGAGGTCAAGTCGGTGCCGGCAAGCATCAACAACTTCATGGTGATGTTAGGAATGGTCAAAACCATCAAGACCCACCCCCAATTCTCCTTGAAGTTGCACAAAATGGTGTGCAAAATCAAGTGCTAGGAGGAACAAATAATAACCAACCTGTGGCCCATAGAACGCAAAATCACGCACCTAAAGGATCGCGCCATGGTCCATCGGTGGTTTGAGGGTTGTGTAAGGGAAGTCATGGAGGGAGAGAGAAGGAAAGAGATTAGGAGGAATGCAATGAAATGGGGAGAATTGGCAATTGATGAAGGTGGCAGTTCAGATAAGAACATTGATGAGTTTGTTGCTAAGCTAGTGAAGTCCTTAGCCTATTTATGTTGGATATTATTTCCTACTATTTTGAGTTGTTCTATTGATGTTATTAGTTTGTGTCCTTAGTTTGGTTTTTCTAATTTGATAAGGAGTACTTTCTTTTGATAAAATTTTTAATTTGTATAATCTTTGTATTCTAGTTATATATTTTTCAAGAAATGAACATGTATTCAGTTTTCTTTGTCATAATGAATAGCGAAATATACCTTTTGAATTGATTGGTGTAGCTTTGTCCAAATTGAGGCTTGAGTACCTAATTTTTAAATTGAAATGATAAATTATTAAAGTTTGACTTTTAACACTTTTAACTATTATAATTCAATCTAATTTTATTTCAATTCTTATTATTTTAAATTGAACAATTTAATCCTTAAACTAATTTCAGTTTCAATTTAGTCATTGCGTAAAACCTAGTGGTTAAAGAACAATTTTGAGACAGAATGATCAACTTACTAGATTCGAAACTATAATAACATAAATGAGCTGTTATTCCCACTCAATTTTACTTCATTCTTTGTCCTTATTATACATAATTACTATTCTCACTCTACTTTCACTACAAGAAAAAGGACTTTATAACACGGAAGCATTTGCAACGGCATCACTTACCGTCGCAAAATGTGATTTTTTGAGACAGCACCACTTGCCATCGCCAATAATGGGTTTTTAGTGACGGCACCCCTTCCTGTCACAAAAAGCCACTTTTTTGCAACAATAACAACTACCGTCGCAAATAATGCGCATTTTTTGTGACGGTAACCTATGCTGTCACAAATAAAGCTATTTTTTGCGATGGCATGAACTGCAGTCGCAAATAAGAGAGTTTTTTGCAACAGTAATAGGTGCTATCGCAAAACAAAAAAAAAAAAGAAAAAGCGAGACTTTTTGATGAGACGCCATTAGAAGTATTAGCAACGGCATTTTGCCATCGCAAAAAACTGAAATTTTTGTAGTGTTTCACCCATTTTTTCATCTCACTGTCTCTCTCTATCTTTCTTTCTCTCTCTCTTTCACTCATCTCTCTTCTCTTTCTCTTTCTCTCTCTCACTCATCACTCATTGTCTTTCTCTCTCTCTCTCTCCCCCCCACACTATGCTCGTGTTGCTCACTTTCTCTCTCCTATCTTCTTGATTTATCGATCTCCCTCTCAATTTATCAATCTTTTTTTTTTCTATCTCTCTCTCTCTCTCTCTCTCTCTCTTCTTTCAATTGCTCATCTTTCATTTCTCTTAATCACTTGTCAAAAGAGAAAAAAGTCAAAAAATGAAATGGGCCTCTCTTTCTCTCTGTCTCTCGCTCATATCTCTCTTCTCTCTCTCTCTTTCTCCCTCTCACTCATTACTCTTCTCTTTAGCTCTCTCATCTCTCTCCGCTCTTTATCTCTCTTGCTCATATTTCTTTTCTCTCTCTCTCTCTCTCTCTCTCTCTTTCTATGCCTCTCTCTATATCTCTTATTCACTTCTTTTTGCTATCTTTCTCTCGCTTTCTCTCTCTCTCTCTCTCTCTCTCTCTCTCTCTCTCTCATCTTGTTTCTCTCTCTTCTCTCTCTCTCTCTCTCTCTATGTGTCTCTCTCTCTTACTTATCACTCTTCTCTCTCTCTATGTGCCTCTCTTTTTTACTCATTACTCTTCTCTCTGGCTCTCTCATCTCTCTTTGCTCTCTATCTCTCTTTCTCATCTTTCTTCTCTCTCTCCCTCTCTTTATATCTCTTGTTAATCTTTTTTTGTTGTCTCTCTCTCTGTCTCTGTCTCTGTCTCTGTCTCTCTTTGTCTATCTCTCGCTCATCTTGTTTCTCTCTTTTTTTTCTCTCTCTCTCTCTATGTGTGTGTGTGTGTGTCTCTTTCTCACTTATCTCTCTTATCTCTGAATCATTCATTCTCTCAATCACACTCATCTCTTTCTCTGAGCCCATTGTTGTTGAAAGAGGAAAAAGTCAAAAAATGAAATAGGTCTCTCTCTCTGTCTCTGTCTCTTTTTCTATGTGTCTCTCGCTTATCTCTCTTCTCTATCTCTCTCACTCATCTCTTTTTTCTATCTCTCTCATCTGTTTCTGTCTCTCTTGCTCATCTCTCTTTTCCTTTTTTTTATGTCTCTATATCTCTCGTTCATCTTTTCTCTCTCTCTCTCTCTCGCTAATCATCTCTTGTTTCTCTCTCATTTTCTATTTCTCTCTCTTCTTAGCTTTCAGTTTATATTTATAAAAATTTTCAAAACTGTTATAAAAACTTGTTTAATAAATTTTTTGGTTTATAAATAGTTGTCTCAGTTTATAAATTTGAGGAAAAATTGTAAACTCAAAAAATGAGTTTATGTTGGTTTTTAAACAAAAATTTAAAAATTTGACTAAAAAATTTTTTTTAATTAATTTTTTTTCAATTAATTTTTTTCTAATCAATTTTTTTTTTCAATTATAATGTGTATGATCCCATTGTCATAAATAATAAAAAAATAAATATAAATATTTTAGGCTTGGACAAACATATTTTTTAGTTTATTTTTTAAAATTTTTTTTAAACATTTTGTTCAAACCAAACACGTTTGTAATTTATGTTTTTCTAAAAATAAACAAAAATCAATTTATAAAATTGTTGTAAACATAAACGAAAAACGTAAACATTACCAAATGCTATCTTAAATTTTCATTTGTGACGGTTATACTTGACGTTGCAAAAAAAAAAAAACACCAAAAATCTAATTCACGCTCGTTTTTCCCCCTCAACCAAAAATCCCCAAATCTCAATTCTCTAATCTTTTGAACCAAAAATCTTCATCACTCTCTTTCTCTCTCTCTCTCTCTCTCTCTGTTGTGACTGTGAGTAGGGTAGACGATGGCTTTGAGCGACAACGAGCAGCGAGTAGCATGAGACTTATATTCATCATTAATTTGGTTCGTTAGTTATATCTGCTTCTTGTACATGTACATGCGAGGTCGTTAGAATCCGATTTTTTTGTGAGTTTAATTCATCGTCTCTCTCTCTCTTAGACTGGGTTGTGGTAGGTGTCCTCATTCTTGGACTGTGAGTTTGCTACATGGGTTATAGTGGGTGTCCTCATTCTTGGACTGTGAGTTTGCTACATGGGTTATAGTGGGTGTCCTCATTCTTGGACTGGTTTTTCCAAGCAAGCTTTTGTTGGGCTTTGGGATTTCTTCAAACTATCTGTGGCTTTTGGGGTCAAGCTCTCGTATGTGCTCTCTATATCTCTCAATGATTTTGAATTTGAATTTGAACTTGAACTTGAAATCTACTTGTTATTTTTCAGGTTGGAGAATTTTTATTATAGGGTGTTGATTATAATCTCAGGGAATATGAATAATGCTGAAGTTGCTCTTGATGCCCTGTCCATCTGGTTGGATCTGTTGTGCATTGGTTTGTTTATTTATCTTCATTGCAAATTGAACTATTTTTCTTGTTCTGAACATTTTAATTTGTTCTTTTTTTTTTTTTTTACAGCATTACGATCTATATTTTCTTCTTCTTTTTCTTGTTCTTAACATTTTTCTTCTTCTTCTTCTTCTTCTTCTTTTTGCAATTTATATTTTCTTGGATTGTAACTACTTTTTTCAATTAGTTACTTCAGCAAGAAGATGTTCCTTAATTACTAATATTGTTGACTTGAGTTATCCTTAATTTTTTTTTAAAAAAAAATAATAAAATAATTCAATGAATTTTACAAGTCATGATAAGATTAAAAAAATGTTTTGCTTCCCTGTTGTATCTAAGCATCATAAGTAAATAAAGATTTTCTACTTTCTAATGCTCTTGATGGTCTATTTCTAATTTATGATTGGACTTTCTATCCTAACTCATAGGGTTTATGTGGGAAATCTTTCGAGGGCTGTTGATGATTAAGCACTTGAAACCTTATTTAGTGAGCAAGGTAAGGTTATGGAAGCCAAGGTTGTTTATGACAGAGACAGTGGTAGATCAAGGGGTTTTGGGTTTGTGACCTTTGGTTCCTCAGATGAGGTCAACAATGCAATTGAATCATTGGATGGTGTTGTAAGTATATTGATTATCTTTTTCTTGATTATGTGTTTTTTGTCTTTATTAGTTTTCTGCCCTGTTTGATTCCTAGAAAGTTAGGAGAAAAATATATGTATTTGGAATTTTATAATGGCCCACCAACTTAAGCTTGTCACTTTTCTAGTTTTCATTTAATCAATAATTGCAAAGTGAAAAAAAAATTGTTTCTCATACTAATACAGAGCTGAAATTCTATAACTTTGTGCAAATTTTCCTTTTTAATTTAAATAATAGTGTGATGCATGGGATTTGTTATGGAAGTAATTCTAACAGTTAGCATTGCATGTATTTCTTTCTTCACTTATCTACTGCACTAAAAATTGGGACTTTTTTATATTATATTTTACTAGCCAATTTGTAGATGGAAAAATATATATGTTATGTGATCATTCATGTAATTTTTTTTAATGGACACCAAACATTACTTTAGTTTTATGTGTATAATTTTATAGATTTTCTTTTTTCTAATTTTATTTTTCTAAAACTGACTTATAATCTCTACTGTAGGACCTAAATGGCAGGTCAATCCGAGTAAGCATGGTTGAAGCTAGGCCAAGGCGTCAATTTTGATCATTGAACCTTTTGAGCTTTCTTCAACTAAGAACACACTCGGGGTACATATTTAATGAATTTGCATTTAAATTGTTTGTAATCCTCCTACATCTTGAAAATTGTACTTTAGGCAATTGTCTTGGTGTTTTTTGGCTTTAAAGAGATCCAAAACATGTAAACATGTTGCAAGAGGTTTCCCATATATATTATCATTTCAAATAAAGTGCTTTATTTTCCTTTACACTTTAAGTTCTTGTGTTTACCCTTTTTTTATTGTAGTGTATGCCATTTATTTGGTGACTTGAAAAAACTAGTTTCATGATCACATGATGGATCTTTACCAAAATGATGTTGGTCTAAACAAGCTAGTTCAAACTGGGTACACACGACCGCCTAGGCACAAGAGACTTGCGGGAGAAAACGGAACTCAAATCGGGTTTCTAGTTTGGGAGCTAGAGCCGGATTTCAGGTTAGGCAAACTAATTCCTTAAGAAACTTAGAACTCGAGGTGTTGACATCCCAAAATCACCAGATGGCATCGGATTAGCACGAAACATGGCACACACGACTGCCTAGGTACAAGAGACTTGTGGGAGAAGACGGGACTCGAATCGGGTTCCCAGTTTAGGAGTTAGAGCTGGATTTCACGCTAGACAAACTAATTTCTTAAGAAACTTAGAATTCGAGGTGTTGACGCCCTAAAATCACCAAGCGACGTTGGATTAGCACAAAACTTGGCACACACGACCACCTAGGCACGAAATACTTGTGGGAGAAGACGGGACTCGAATCGGGTTCTCGATTTGAGAGTTAGAGGCAGATTTCACGCGAGACAAACTAGTTCCTTAAGAAACTTAGAATTCAAGGTATTGACGCTCCAAAATCACCAAACCACATTAGATTAGCACGAAACTTGGCACACACGACCGCCTAGGCATGAGACTTGTGGGAGAAGACGAGACTCGAATTGGGTTTTTGATTTGGGAGTTAGAGCCGGATTTCACGCTAGGCAAGCTAGTTCCTTAAGAAACTTAGAATTCGAGGTGTTGACACCCCAAAATCACCAAACGGCGTCAGATTAGCACGAAACTTGGCACACACGACCGCCTAGGCATGAGAGACTTGTGGGAGAAGACGGGACTCAAATCGGGTTCCCGGTTTGGGAGTTAGAGCCGGATTTCACGCTAGGTAAACTAGTTCCTTAAGAAACTTACAATTCGAGGTGTTGACTCCCCAAAATCATCAAAAGGCGTCGGATTAGCATGAAACTTGGCACACACGACCGCCTAAGCATAAGAGACTTGTGGAAGAACACAAGACTCAAATCGGGTTCCCGATTTGGGAGTTAGAGCCAGATTTCACGCTAGGCAAATTAGTTCCTTAAGAAACTTAGAATTCGAGGTGTTGACGTCCCAAAATCACCAAACGGGGTCGGATTAGCACAAAACTTGGCATACATGATTGCCTAGGCACGAGAGACTTGTGGGAGAAGACGGGACTCAAATCGGGTTTCCGGTTTGGGAGTTAAAGTCGAATTTCACGCTAGGCAAAGTAGTTCCTTAAAAAACTTAGAATTCAAGGTGTTGACGCCCCAAAATCACCAAACGACATCAGATTAGCACGAAACTTGGCACACACAACCGCTTAGGCACAAGAGACTTATGGGAGAAGATGAGACTCGAATTGGATTCCCGATTTGGGAGTTAGAGCCGGATTTCACTCTAAACAAATTAGTTTCTTAAAAAACTTAGAATTCAAGGTGTTAATGCCCAAAAATTACCAAACGGCGTCGAAATAGCACGAAACTTGGCACACACAACAGTCTAGGCACGAGAGATTTGTAGGAGAAGACAAGACTCAAATTGCGTTCCCGGTTTAGGAGTTAAAGCCAAATTTTGGTCTAGGCAAAATTATTTACTTAATTATCTTTGTAATTGTATAGTAGTTAAATTTTCATATTTTTTTGTAATTAACATATTAACAAATAATTATATTATTATTAATTATTTTTATTTTTTGTTTTCGGATATTTCCCGAGTAGGAGTTTGCTTCTTGTGGAATGCATACTTGTGAAAAATGCGACTAGCTTTTGTTTTTGTTACCCACGAAGAATGATGAGGAAAACTTTTAATTTTGGTTTACGTTATTTTGAATTATGAACAATATTATGTATTCAAACATTATATATGTATTGTGGAACATTATGTAGTGGGGTAATTTTGTTGATGTGTAGTTATAGATGCAAAAATATTTTTGTTATGGAGAAATTGTTATTTCTATACAAGAATTTTATATTATTATGCAATTATTGGTTTCTTTTTCAATTGTTTTTCATTTAATACAGGTAATTTAAATATTTTTAATAATTATATTGTACTTTTTTTTACGACGGCATCACACCGTCGCAAAAAACAAATATTTTTAATATTTTTATTAATTTTATTGCAACTTTTTTTTTTTTTTTGCGACGGCACCACACCGTTGCAAAAAACATTAGAACCATTAGCGACAATGGTCATGTTGTTGCAAAAAAAAAAATTGTGACAGCATTTCTTGCCGTCTCAAATAAAACTTTTAGCGACCGTAAAATAGTGCCATCGCAAAAGGTCTCAATTTTTTACATATTATAGGCAACAGTAAAATGTTGTCGCAAAAGGCAACAATTGCCGTCGCTAAAACTTTTTTGCAACGCTCTCTATTGTGACCCCTCCTTTGCAGTCACTAAAAGTCATGTGCCGTCACTAAAAGTTTTTTAAGACGGCATTAGGAGTATTAGCGACGGTATTTTGCCATCGCAAACACCTAAAATTTTTGTAGTGTTTGTTCCAAATAAACTCCCTTCTATGTATAATAAGGACAAAGAAGGGAGTGTTTTTGGAGTAAAATTGAGTGGAAATAGTCCCTAACTAAAGTGAAATATATATCAAACTACAATGCTGAAAAGTTAATGCAAACTTTTATTTAAAATTTAGGATAAAATACGTCAATAGTCCCTTTGTACCATTTTAGTCCCTATAATTTTAATTTACTCAATTTTAATATTTAATTTTAAATTTTATATTAATTTAATCCAATCAATAACTTCTATTAAGTTTTTTAACAGAAAAATTCATGTGCACCACATGTGACATATTCTGAGGGGCAAAATAAACATTTTCATTCCATCCCTACGACATTTGAGACACCTACCACTATGTAGCTCCTCCTCTACTGCCAGTGATAAAATACAATTTTTGTAAATATTTCAATATAGTTTTTAAAAATATTTCAACATTCTTATACAATACATTCTTCAAAAATATTTTAATATATTTGGATAAATTACACTGACCTTTAAAATGACTTAAACTTCTCATAAGGTTTAATTTTTAATTGCATTGATCTCTTTGAGATTTAATGAAATGTAGAAACTTTTCCTAGACTTTCTCAAATGACATACATTTTCTTTGAGGTTTGCTTTTCAATTACATTGACATCCCCGGAAGTTTAATGAAATTACAAAAACCTCTTATGTGGTTTTTTTTTTATTATTATAAATTCTTTTTTTCTATTATTTTATTGTAAAAGAATAATTGAAAATATTTACATCATTAAATAATTTAATTATATTTTAAATTTACCTTTTAAAGCTGTCCGATTACAAATAAATAAAAACATATATCATTTTATTTTTTCTCTTTATTTTGCCTACAATTACTGTTGATTGTGTGTGTTTCCTTTATCAAAAACTCCCTAGCATCATTAAAAAAAAAAAAAAAAAAAATACAAAATGTTGATATCATTAAATAAGTTAATTACATTCCTAGTTTTACCTAGGACTGCAAACGAGCCGAGTCGAGTCGAGTCGAGCTTTGTTGACTTCAAGCTTGGCTCATTTACTTATTGAGCTTGTTTAAAGAGCTCAAACTCAGCTTGATAACTAATTGGGCTTGAGCTCGGCTCGGCTCGGCTCGATAGGATTTTTTTATTATTATTTATATCATTTAATACATAAATAATTTATTTATCTTGTTATTTATATATATTTAATATATAAATAATATATTTATTATATAATTTAAATAAAAATAAACGAGCCGAACTAAGCCAGACCCTTAACGAGCTGAGCCAAATCGAACCAAGCCAAGCTAGGTCACGAACAAGTCAATTCATCTGCAACATTAGTTTTACCTTTTAAAATTGTGTCCAATTACAAATATATATGCAATTCTTATTTTTTCTTTTTGTTATGCTTGTAGTTATTGTTGATTATATATTCCTTCTTTATTCAAAATCCCAATAGGAATTATATATATATTTCTTTGTAATTGGACATAATTTTAAAAGGTAAATTAAAAATATAATTAAATTATTAATGATGTTAGCATTTTCTTTATGATAAAGTAATGGAAACAAGAATCTATAACAAAAAATTAAACCTCAATAGAGGTTTTTATCATTTTAAAAATCTTAGAGGATGTTTCTACAATTTTATTAAATCTCTGGAGAGATTAGTGTAATTGAAAATTATGCCTCAAATTTTTTTTTTCTTTTGTCATTTTAAAAATCTTAGAAAAGGTTTTTACGTTTCATTAAATCTCAATGAGACCATTCTATTTGAACCTAAAAATTATCTCAATACGCTCAACTTAAATTTTAAAATTTAAAATTTTATTATACCTAAATATGAATTTACTAATAAGAACAATACATATTAAACATTAAAATAAAATATTATTTTTTTCTCATGGTACACTATAATCAATTACACATGTTACTCCTATTCAAATCTCTTCATATTCTTTCCTAAGTTTCAATTATTTTCTTTTCTTTTCATACATGCGTGTTTGCGTATATGCTGTTTTTATATTTTAATACGACAAAAAATAAAATAATGGACTAATAAAATGGGATGTAGAGAATTTCTTTGCTCTCCCAAATAATACCAAAATTATCTTTGTAAAAACATTCCACCCGTTCAAATGTACACTCCCCACACCCCAAAAAGCCTCTCTCCCAAAACCCTAACAAAATCCATGGCAGTGGAACCTCCCAAAATCAGTGGAAAAAATTTGTGTGATTAAGAATTTTTTTCTCTACTTCATTACTAGATTTGTCAATCTATTTGATTTTTTTTCCCTATTACATCTTTTCATACACACAACACAATCCACTTTCATGTTTCTCTATTTCATTTTCTATCATTCATCCATGGTTTCGTTATGCTTGTATGCTCTCTGTATGAGCAAAATTGGGTAGGATCTCACCCCCTGGTCGACTGGCTAGTCGACCACCCAAGGGTGGTCCAACATCCTTTGTTTATTTGTTCCTGCTGCTGTTTCGGTTATTTGTTCCCAAATAAATAAGAAATGTTCGGTTATTTATTTCTGAACAAATAAACAATGTTCGGGCATGTGTTCCTGAATTTCGATCATATATTCGAGAGTTTAGTCTGGGAAAAAGTGAAGAACAATTTTTTATTATTTTTGTCATTTTTTTTAAGAAACTTATTATTATAAGGCCAATCTTTTATGAGTTAAGAATATCATCAAAATTATAAACTTCTTTTAAGTTTTTATTGTTATACTCCTCTTATCTCATGGAATTGTAGTTACCGGAAAAACTTTCACTCATTGTTATTATTAGAGAAATGTATGTAATCAAATGGTTGTCACCGTTGCCATCAGAATATTGTTGTCAAAAGATTTTCAAGATTTTGAAGGTGGACAGGATTTGAATGTGAGATTTGGGGAATATTGATGAGTGGTGATGGAAGTGGGTGCTCTAATAAATTTTAACTCATAATGTAATGGATATATGAGCTTAATTGCGAGATGAGGTGTCCTAAAATTATTAATGTCTTTTTTTAGTAATTTTTTTTAGATTATTATTATATTAAAAAAAGTTTAAAAAATAAAAAATTTAAAATAATTAATAAGATGTTAATATCAACACTTGCCTAATTGTCTTGACAGGACGTGGCAATCTGTCCCGACACAACACAAGAACACAAATGCATGCCTGGATTCCTTTACTACCGTTTTTGGGAAACAGGATTTAAGCACATCATGGACGTGATACAGGGGTTCACATAATGGACTAGTAGCGAGTACAGACGATACGTGTACAATTTAAGAAAATTATAATATAAACATAATTATCATGTTTGTTTTTAGTTTTTTAAAAATATTTTTTTAGAAAATTATACTTTCTTTATTTTTTCTATTTTTATTTTTACTGAATTTTTAATAGTTGAATTTTTTTTTTTTAAAAAAATTTTTAGACACACCTAACATAAATATATTTAACAAGTATAATTTTCGTAAAAAAAATCTTTAAAAAATTTACTAAATATAAAAAATATAACAAAATATAAAAATTCAGTACATTTTTCATATTTTTGTGTATTTATTAATTTTTAAAAATATTTTTCCATAAATATTTTACTTTTTAGACAAATCAAAGTAAGGTATATCTAAAAAAGTAAAAAAAAAAAATGCTTAAAATTTTAAAAATATTCACTAAAATAAAAAAAATGCGAAAAACAAAAAATTCGATTTTTAGAAAACTGAATTTAAAAAACTAAAATCAAACACACTGAATAATTTTTTTTAATAATTTTTCCAAACTTTTTTTATAAATATTTTTATGAATAATCTAAATAATATTATAACAAAGATAATAAAAAAAACAAATATCTATTTTTATTTTTAATATCTCTTTATATCTTTCTTATTATCTATAAAGGAGAGAGAGAGAGAGAGAGAGAGAGAGAGAGAGAGAGAGAGAGAGAGAGAGAGAGAGAGAGAGAGAGAGAGAGAGAGTAATAATGATTTACAATAATGAATAAAATAATAACTAAAAACATAAAAATAAAATTATATATTTTAAAAGGTGAACCACTAATAAATCTTAAATAGTAATCTTATAAATTGTTTGGTTTATTTATTTATTTTTTGGTATAGACCTAATGGTCTATTTTAGTGTGCATTTACATAAAGAGCCAAACATAAATATACGTGTGTTTTGTGTTGAGAGACAAATGTGAATTTTTTCATAATTTTGAAATTACTAAACGTAACATTTCAAAAAAAGTACTTAGTGTGTTTTTTTCAAACTTTAATACTCCAATATAACACTTTGAAAATGTAACACTCTAAGACTATCTCAAATGGTTCATCAAATCTATCACCAAAAATAAATTTGATGAAAAAAAGTTATTTTTTGATCAAACAACGGTTCATCAAATTTAAAATTTCACTTTTCTTTTATCAAACTGAGGACCAATGTGCCTTTTCATCAAATCACTGTTCATTGCTATTGTATTTTCACTACTGGATGTCTAATTGGATGACCACCTCAAGGCAAAAATTTGTGAAAATATTACACTGGCCGATCGACTGGTCGGTCGTCCACCCGGTCGACTGATGGTTAAATAAAGCTCCGTTGGAGCATTTGATATCAAAAGGAGTTTTTACTCAAATTTGATAAAAAAAATTTATGAACTATTGGAGATGCCCTATTGTAACATACTAAAAAATTTCTTAATATATTGTTCTCAAACGTAGCAACATAACATTCCACAAAAACTCGTTAGTGTATTTTCCTAAATATAACACTCCAATCAATGTAACACTAAAAATTCCTTAATTAGTGTACTTTTTCCTAAGTAACACTCTAATGTAATACACTAAAAATTTATTTAGTGTACTTTTTTTAAATATAATAATGTAACATTCTAAAAAAAAATCTTAGTGTGCTAATCACAAACATAATACTCAAATCAATATAACATACAAAAACTCCTTAGCGTATTTTTTTCTGGGTAAACTACCAATAGGTCCTACTTTGGAGACTTATTACCCATTAAGTCCTATTGATAAAGATAAATTTATTAGTCTTTTATTTTTATGAATAAATTTATAGTGATAAATTTATCAGTCTCTTTGTTTTTATGAATAAATTTTTAGTGATAAATTTATCACTCTCTTATTTTTATAGTGTTAAATTTATTAGTTAGGATCTGTAGGTAAATAAGTCTAGTTAATAGGACTAATTGGTAAGTACCCCTTTTTTTCTAAACGTAATTCTCCAATATAATACACTAAAAAACACCTTAGTGTACTTTTCTCAAACGTAACAATGTAACATTTTAAAAAACTCCTTAATGTATTGTTTTTTTTTAACGTAACACTCCAATCAATGTAATACACAAAAATTTCTTAGTATATTTTTTTTTTTCAAACATAGCACTCTAATGTAACACTCCAATGTAATACCGAAAAATCATACTAACAGAAATATAAATTTTCACGCTCGACAACCAACACTTCAGCCACCAATCCCCCCAAAAAAAGAATCTTTCACACCCTACCTTTCCATTTTTCATCCCAAAAATAAATCAGAAAATTAGAAAAATAAAATGGCAAGAAATCAAATAAATACATAAGAAAACTCTTAAGACTAAATGGATTAATATTTTCTCATATAAAATTTATGGGTAAATTTTCCTATTTTAAAATGTAATAAAAGCGGTGGTACCATATGTTTTAGTTTTTAAATTAACATTTGGATTGAAAAATTAAAAAACATTTTTGATTTATTAATTTTCAAAATTTTTTTCAAAATTAATTTTTCTCTCTTCTCTCTCCTAATATTTTTTTATTTATTAATAAATCAATCAATCACTTTTTCTCTCCCTTCTCTCCACTCATTCTCTCACATTCTGCACATCAATCAATCAAATTTTCTCTTGTACCCATCTATTAAACTACAAAAAAAAAAAGAAAAAAAGACTACAAATAATCTCAAAATTGTTTTCAAAACTCAAAATTATTTTCAAAACTCATAACCAAACAAAATTTTAATTTATCATATTTCAAAATATAACTCAAAACTCAAAACTCTTTTCAAAAACTAAATCAAATGGAACCTTTGTGTGTTCTAGTTTGAATTTTAAATTCAACTTTTATTTTTATATTTAAAGAATATTTGGTCTCTTTAGGTGTTAATTTAACACTGTTTTATTTATTTATTCGTGATAGTGTCATTTATTAATATTTTTCAATGGATTGTGCTATGAAAGTGATAGGCTCAACACTGAACCAAAAACATCACCCATAATTGTCTATTTTTATTAGTATTCAGATTTTTTTGAATTTGTTTTTTAAAAAAGTGTAAAATACACTGACATTTCTTGAAATTTTTGTTTAATACAAATTCTCTCTCACATTTGAAAAATTACATTTACTTATTTATCATGTAACGCCCTCAAAATAATAACCCAACATACACATTAATAAGATACATTACTGAAGTAAATAAACCACAATTCATTCATCAGAGTATTTCGAAATAAAGACATTACGTGTAACATTAAAATAAATGCCCTAGGGGCTTACATCTTGCCAAGTCATCACTTGGACACAAAATTATGAGTTCTAACTCAAATACAAATAAAGCCCTAGGCTTGAATGTTTACATGTAATTCAGATAAAAACAAATAACTAAAATCAAGGCTTCAAAGTCCAATTCCTTCCAAGCTAATTCCTTGGAGGTAGCGAATCACTTGGACCTGAAAATGATGTTCCCATATAGGGTGAGCCACAGCCCAGTAGAAATATACTAAACCAAATATAAGTATTGAATAAAGCAATAACACTTAATAGATGGTTAACAATGATAATCAGTTATATCAATATACAATCTTAAGACACTAATGTCTATGACACTTATCAATATCCATTATTTTCAATGTGGCTCAGAATCCGGCCAAACTTACAACGGTGAACTATATAGCATATTCACATTACTTCCAATATCAACAACACAAATGAGACTCAGGCTCATATCAAAACACTTCATACTTCCAGATTGATACACATTTTAGTGCTGTATCAATAAAACACTTCAATATAAATAAGCACACATAAAAGTGATGCTAATGGAGTCCATCCCTTATCTCCTCCCAAACAAAATCCGGTTTAGAGGTCCATCCACTACAACAAAAAGCATTTTTGGTGACGTTTTTTAGCAACCAAATTGAATTTAGTTGCCAATTGTATGTTTTTGGCGACAATATATGTGTTGGTCACCAAAAAATACACTATTAACAACAAATATCTCAATTGGTCGCCAAAAATGGTTGGCGCCAATTTAATTTTTTGCGCGGGAGCGCTAAAAAAGTTTTGGCGACGAAATTAATATATGGCGACGAAGCTGTTTGTCGCCAATTGTGACTTTTTGGCGACGGAATTAAAATAGTTGCTGAAAGATGAGTAATATTTATGACAACATAATTATTTTCGTTGCCAATAAATATCTTGTCAAAACGATATCGTTTTGAATCTGTCTTTTTTATTTATTTATTTATTTATTTTTTAATATGACCTTTAGGTGAATAAACAAGATTGGCCTAAAATGAGTCTTCTTCGTCTTCTCATTTCATAACCTGAAGCGGCACAATAGAAGACAAAGAGGTATGTCTTCTCTCCCTCTTCTTCGTCTCTCTTTCCCTCTCCCTCTCCTTCTCCCTCTCACTCTCACTCTCTTACCGTCTCATCTTCCTCTCTTTCTTCTTTATCATCAATTTCATTCTCTTGTTCAGTATTGCAAAACACAACACAACATTGATATTGGGACTGATTTTTCCCTCACTCTCTCACACTCTCTCATCTTCCTCTTTTTCTTCTTTGTCATCAATCTAATTTTTCAGACTGATATTCTGATTTTTCGGACTGATATTGTGATTTTCGGGTCTGATATATTCTAATTTTTGGACTGATTTTCGGGACTGGTATATTCTGAAGCCCTCTTCCAATGATCAATTAAATTGGTTGGTTGCATTGGAAGAGGGCATACCACTCTGGAAATTGGTTGGTTGTAGTCCTATTAAGTGTTTATAATTAGTTCTTTTCTCGTCACATTGTCCAGGAGGTAATAACATTGAGGATCTGGCTTCTATTGATTCACTAAATTATTTTCCTAACTTGATGGTAAGGTTTTGTAATGTGAGCTGTTTGGCGTGTTCTTAAACTTCTGATCAATTATTGGATTTGACAGAAATCTGTTTTGCAGTGGTGCAATGTTGAATCATATGAAAATTTAATAATGAACATTGGGTCCAAATTGCTGCCTGCTATATCTACTTGAATTATTCTTTTTAATCCAAGTATTTTGAGTTGTTATGTGTTGCTATAGGACTATGTTATTTATTAATTACAAAACCATGTTTCCAATTCAGAGTAAAGTTTGTGACTAACTTTGTAATGTTTTCAAATCACATTTTTCTTCTAGCAATCTATATGTTTTTTGATGACCCTTGGTTTTGTCTGCTGTAACAAATATTTTCCATGTCAGGTCCATCTGCAGGTTGATTACCCATTTAGTGGACTTCATCTGTTATTTGATTTTTTTCCCTCTTAAAGAAAGAAATGTATGATTTAAGAGGATAATGTTGAGTTTTACAACAATACTTGTTGTGGGGGTATGAGGTGCTCTAGAGTTAAGTTGATTGGAAACTTAAAAAATACTGATTTTTTTTTTTGGGGGAGGGGGAATACTTACATCTGGTTAACAATATTTCTTCTTCTTTTATTTATTTGTTTTATATTATATATACAAGCTACTGAGAATCCTGTTATAGGTCCAGTTAAAATTGATTAGGAAAGTGACGTAAATTTTGCGACACTGTTATCCTCCATCACACTGTGGCATGACACATTCCATATTATATGCTATTTATTTTTATTATTTTTTTGGTTGGTGGTCATTTCATTGATTTAGGTAAAGATATAAATGAAAGAACTTCTAGAAAGTAAGGGATATTCCATTATTCCTGTAATTGAGAACTAAGATATCCTGTAATGTTCACCCATTTCTGACCAAAACCTTAAAAAAACTTTACCTGATCAAACATGAAGGACGTTTGTGGTTGACAATCAGCTATTGCAGCCAGGTACATAAGGTTTTGCTAAAGCCTTGCTTGGTTCTCTAGTGAAGGAAAAAGGTTGTAAAAACCCCCTTACGCAATTATGCAATGATTGTTGGGAGCATCTAGAAAGAAGAACATGAGAGGACAAAAAGGCAAGAAATTTGGTAATAATGTCATTTCATGACAAAGTTAAGAATCTATTCCAAAACAGAGTCATAGTCATTTAAATTTAAGGTGGGATACATACTCTCCATTTTCACTCAGTTTCCCAGAATTCTGGTTCTCAAGAATCTTCAAAATCAACCATTTGTTCTCGTCCAAATACTGCACATGCAAATCCAGCATGTGACAAAAATGCAGAAGTTTGGTAGAGTTAATTAAGTAAAAGTAATATCCTATTTATGAATTTGATAAACAAAAAGATTAATACTATAATGAAAACGTCTAGCTAAACAGTTGATCAGCTAAAACCGTTAGATATTCTGTCTTGTGCACAATCATCACAAAGAATGTGAAGCTAATAATCATTAGCATACTTGCAAAAAGTTTAGAAGCACAAAATTTTTTTCACAAAATCAAACATAGATATCTGAGTTTGATTTTGTGAGTAATGAATGCTACACTTGTCACTTTTTTATACCACATTAATGTGCCACTTCATGGTTCAATACTGTATTGAAAATAAACATGAGTGGTGAGCAGTGGCAAAGTCAGAATTTCAACATAGAAGAGGCACAATTGAATTAAAATTTTCGTAAAAATCGCAATCTAACTTAATTTTTATTTGATGGTAAGACTAAAAATTAATGAGATTGCAAAGATATATTTAAATATAAATTTAGGTTAACTGGTCATTATCTGTATTATTATATTTAAATATAAGTTTAAGTTAACTTATCATTATTTGTATTATTAATAATTTGATCATATAACATTAATTTCATGTCCACTCTCCATTAATTTCATGTATAGTGCGATTTTAATTTAAACTTTGATTTACAATTCAAATGTTATAGGTTATTGGCTATTGCAAAGAGATAAAAAAACTGCAATCATTCGTTGGGGGCAATTACTACATCAAGTAAGCTTTGACTATATTTTAGGGCATTTTTAATTTATTTATCAAGTTAGTCATTTTAGTTTCTACACCTATGATCTTGAAACTATATAACCTTATTAAATTTAATAAGTTTGGTTGTCAAAAAAATGGGTAGAATTATTCATAGTTTAAATAAGTTGAGACAAAAATTGATTATCTCAAAGTTTAGGAAAGCTGTTTTGACTTTTGTTTTTATTTTTAGTATGCAATAAATTGCACCAAACACTATATATATTTTAACTAAACATTGTCTATTTAAATTTTAATAAAAAATTCAAAGTGCACAGTGAGACCTATCAAATGTGTATGTCTCACCCCATATGTGAGTTGTGCCTTATTCTGTGATCAAATTTTATGTATATAAAAGAGTTTAAATCCACTTTTCGATTAGTTCTGTTTGTATAGATAATAATTGTGTATTTTGAAAGCATACTATGTTTGTGGTGATGCTGTAAAAGGGTATCCTTTTGTTGCACCAAATGATAATAACCTCACATTAAAGGCCATTAATTGGTGCATTAGCAAAAGTCTTAGGTTATTAAAGCACCAGAACATGCATTTGGACTTTTGGAGTTCATTGCCCTGTTCCTAGTCACTTTCCAACATTGAATAAATTAATGGTATGTGGTATTTAAAACTGAACATGCATTTGGACTTTTTGAGTTCATTGCCCTGTTCCTTGTGGTACAAATTCTTACATTTTAACCCCTTGTGGACTGTCACTGTGTATTTAAACACGGAAATGTCGTCCAAGTGGTTGATTTTCATTATAAGATTCTTGTTTCTAAGGTTAGTGGTAACACAATGCTTGAAATGTACACAAAACTACACAAAGGCATATTGGAGTTCCTACTACATATGGAAGGGCTTATTATAGTTAGTTTTTGGTTAGTGTTGACCAATTCAAAATTTTTGAACTGTGCGACATGATTGAAGTTATCTAGCCCCATTACTATCAAGTTATCTGTAGTGTTAATAGAACTTTTTCTCTTTCTAAACAAGTCAATAGAAAGGAGTTTGCTTCTAAAATCTTCCTGGTTAATCAACTTTTACAAAATTATAGAATCTTCACTGAACAGACAACATTCTTCAAGTGCATTGGATTCATGTTAGATTCCCCCCCCCCCCAAATTGCAAGCAAACAAAATATTTTTACTATTTGTAAAGAAATAAATAATTATGTGATAGTACGAGCTCCTTTCTTCCTTCCCTTGTTCATCACCCTTTTTTATTTTCATAACTGACATTAACAATTTTCTTTCCTTCTTTGAATGCATTTCAGATGACTTTTGTGGGTTTTGCTCGCCGTTGTTAGATTGTTCAACTAAAAAACATAATTTTCATGTACTTCTCATAAAACCATTCTTGGCAATAATAATAGTTCACAACTCTTGCTTTAGCTGAATTTTCAGTTTTTTTTTTTTTTTTTTGTGTCTATTAATTGATCATTTTCTCGAGTTAAGTCTCTATGGTTATTTTGTGTTATTAGCTATTCTGGATTTGATTTCACATTTCAATCCTGAAGCGTCCTATTTTGAATCTTATGGTTTGGTTTTTCTGAGAGAAAATATATATATATATTTATATTATTTCTCAATGTTTACCTAATGTTTTGAGCATTCATGATATGACAAACACTTAGATGACTCAAAGAACTATTTGACATGTAAACACTAGAAGACCAAATGCGATGATTAGGGATGGCTGCTATATTTGGTTTCAAAATCTCAATTTTATGTCTAACTCAACAAAGAAATACGTCAAATAGCTAAAATAGATGAATATGCTTTTCCAAGAATAAGTAAACTAATATGTAACAATTTCAAGATGCAACTCTTATAGGACTTCAGTTCAAAAACAAAGAAAGCTGATGGCAGCTTTTAAATGTAAAGATATAAACCTCAGGGTAGACTATACTGACTTAAACTTCAGTTGCATCCCATTCACCCTTCATAAACTCTTCTGTTTGTTTTATGACATATACCAAATGCTAAAAATGTAGATTAATGAAGGCTGCTAAAATTTTATTCAAATATGCTCAATACTGCTTCACAGTTGCATAACCATGAAACTTCATAGCAACTTAAATCCATCATCTATTTGATTAAATTATATTAAGGGAGTCATAAAAAGTATATATATGTATTTAAAATAAATTAAATTAAAAAAGGTGCTATTTGTTTTGTTCATTAAATGCATGACATGCATGATGTAAGTGCTGTATTATCACTTGTTAGATATGGTGTAAGTGCACATAAAACTCTTCCACTCAAAGATCAACAGAAGAAAGGATGAAGTTTCTCCAAACTCTAAATACAAGCCAAGATATAACTCTGGTCAATGTTACATGGACCCTTCAATTCTCCCTAGTGTACCTGTGTCCACACTACGTGACAAGGACAAGGGTGTGGGAGCATACAACCCCATAACCAGATTAGATACTTGGAAGAAGAAGCAGCAGCAGCTTACATTTGATAATAAACTACTAATAATTGTCATCTCACCCAAGTGGGAGAGATAAATTCCCTTTGTCCCCTAAATCTCACTTAATTTCCAGTACATTGTCACATAAAAACATCTTAGGCCATAACATTATATACTACACAATATACTTAATTTCCAGCAGCAGTTTTCTGATTTATTTCCAAAAATTGAAAGAAGATTTTCCATGGGCTTTTAAATTAATAGTTCCTTATGAAATTTGAAGAGAGGGGGGGGGAGGGAACATTGGCTAAAAAAGTCGGAACTAGAGAATATAAGTTTAGTGATGTAATTTCATGCACATACACCATGCACCTACACACTCAACACTCAGACACACAATGTTATCCCTCTCTAAACACGAATTCAATTGTTGATTTTTGGTGTTGTCCATGAATCATGACGTGTTTAAACTTTTGAAGAAAAAGTTGGACTTATCATACATGCCCACAGTGGTTAGTTTCCTCCATTACCTAGTGATCTTACTTATACCTACCTTCCTGTAGTTGTGTTCAAGTTGGTCATCTATTGCCCTAACTCAGTTTGAATGTGTAGGTGAACTTTTTTTGAGACCATTTCTGTTGACATGATTTATATACGTACGGAACTCCTGAACTATTTTTCCTTGTGTAATGGTGTTTGTTATGATTTCTTGTATTTTTAGGTTGTTTTTGTTGCTATCAAAACAAATATATGTGTATATATATATGTTGGTTTTTATTATCATCCGTGAGTCGAAAATCTGTGTGTGTGTGTTTCTGACAAGGATGATCTTTGCAAGGGTAAAGTAAACAGCTGATTGAGGGAATGCATTATAGTTTGTCTTGTTTGTTATTTTAAATATTCTATATCTTAGCAATATTCTTAATACATTTAATTTACAGATTTCTTTGATTCGTTACAGACTATCATATCTTAGCCTGGAACCTTGCCTAAAGACTTTTTGTTCAGACTAATAGCCTTTTGATTCAGTTGCTTAATTATTTTGCTAGCTAGGTCCAAATGAACCTTGGTAATACTTGTATGATTATATCAGTTTCTCACTTTCTCTAGCTTGTTCTGTTTGCAGATTCTCAATTTAAATAATCTCCTTTTGCTTTTTGGACCAAAGTCACTTCTACTTACTTTTCTGTCTATTAAATTTTACATGTTTCCTTATGCAGAATCTATTCCAATCATGATCCACATCGATTAGGTGAATGGCTGTATTTTTTGTACTATGCAGATGGCATTTTGTGTCCTAAAACATATGCAGGCTCCCAATTATTTGCCAGTCAATCATAGAGGGCTTCACTCAAAACACTTTTTTTTTGGTATTAAACTCTCTCTATCATACTATGAGTCTCCCTAGTTATGATATAGATTAGGAATGTCAATTTTTCCTGCTTTGCTCCTATCTCAACCTTATATCCTCTATCCCAATAATAAAACGGGGAGGGAATGGGATTTGTTTCTCCCACCTCACTTTTCCCACTTCTGTCCCAATTTTATTAATACCAATGGCAGCTGCACAGGTTGCCCCGCACAGCAATGACAGCTGCCAGTCAAAACGAAGTTGTTTTCCTTTGTGGAAGATCACCATATAATTTGACTTATAGTTCCTTATACTATACAATGTGATCATGTGTACATGCAGCATCTTTAAATTAAAAAAATGTATTACAATAATTATAAAAACTTCAACTTTCATTAAACAAATAACTAAAATACATAAACATACTCATCATAGAGAAGTACACACAGGAACATAATCTGAATTTCATGATTCTACCTTTGTAGGCCCTATCCCAATAATAAAACGGTGAGGGAACTGGATCTCCGGTTAGAAAATTAGAAGGAAAATTATAAAATACAAGACTTAAAAGGCCCGTTCGGGAGCCGAAATTGCGAAATGACCACTGAAAAACACAAGACTTAAAAGGCCCGTTCGGGGGTTGAAATTGCGAAATGACAACCGAAACCACCAAAATTTGGCACGGACAGCTTGTTCAAACCTAAATAGACTTATAGAAACAAACGAGACCTTTATTGGATTTTCGGTTAGAAAATTAGAAGAAAAAATGTAAAACACAAGATTTAAAAGGGCCGTTCAGGGGCCAAAATTGCAAAATGACCACTGAAACTACTGAAACTTGGCATGGGTAGCTTGTTCAAGCCTAAATAGAGTTGTATGAGCAAACAGCACCCGATTGGACTTCCTGTTACAAAATTAAAATCAAAATTGTGAAGTTCATATCGAGGTTTTCGTTTTTTTGTCAATCTAATATTGTTTTTTCTTTTTTCATGTGACAGATTGGCAATGGTGGAAAATAGTTTGGGCTGCATCAGAAGATTTGATTTTGTGTTTTTGTAAATATTTTGACATAGGATTTTGGTAAATGATTTATGGATTAAATGTTTAGCATCAAAATATTTGGTGTTGTGTTTTTGCAAATATTTTGACATAGGATTTTAGTAAATGACTTGTTGGTTAGATGTTTAACATCAAAATATTTGGTTGTAATTTTGAAAATGTTTTGACATAGGATTTGGTAATGTATTTATGGATTTGATGTTAGTAGTTTGTAAGTACTTTGGTATGCATGTTTTAGATTGTCAGAGAATTGTAATTATGTTTATTAGGATTTTTCATAGCTATTAATTTTGAATT
This sequence comes from Camellia lanceoleosa, assembly GCA_025200525.1. Taxonomy (NCBI): domain Eukaryota; kingdom Viridiplantae; phylum Streptophyta; class Magnoliopsida; order Ericales; family Theaceae; genus Camellia; species Camellia lanceoleosa. The sequence continues at coordinate 76,998,426 of CM045761.1, read as the reverse complement.
AGTATGAATGTCTTGCACAGGTGTATTATTATTTACATTACATTTGTGTATATATTGGGCACAGGAAAACAGGTGTTTTGGATTATTTTGAACATGAAAAATTATTAAAATCAAAATATGTGTACTGAATTTTTAGTGACAGGTGGTATTTTGGTCGTTGTTAATATATTTGGCGACAACATATTGTTTTTGTCACTAAAAGTTAGTGGTTATTCCAAGAACTTTTAGCAACCAAAACTTACTCGTCGCTAAAAACGTGATTTTTAGCGACCAAATTAGTTTTGTCGTTAAATAGTACTTTTGGCGACGTATTTATTTGTCGCTAAAACTACATAGCCTATCCAAATTTTAACCTTTTAGCAACAAATTGTAATTTTATGACAACAAAATATATGATTTTTGGCGACAATTTTGCTTGTCGCTAAATGTCTGCCTACGGTGACAATTTATGATTTCGTCGCCAATACTTTTAGTGACAAGCCTTTGGCGACAAGTGGTATATTTGTCGCTGATTCTTTTGGCGACGGAATTTGTACTTTTGGCGACAAATTTTTGGGTCGCCAAATGTATTTTTTGTTGTAGTGATCCCCTATCTTCCCCTAAACCGTGGAGTACATCCCCTATCTCCTCCCACACAAAATAATGTATGCAAACACATAACATATACAACACACAATCAATACACTTAATGTCTGTATTAATTCAACAGTCAAGATTAATGACTTAACCAATGATTAGTTTCAGTTATCCCTAATCCACATGCAATGTCTACAACAATCACGACTATCCTCCACCGATAGCCCAAAACAGTTATTTCTAGACTTGGAAATAAATAATTCAACAATTAAATAGACGAGTGATTTAAATTAACCAACTACCCCATTTAATCAATAAATTCTTCAATCTCATGAATTCAACTAATTCCCTCAATGTTCCTCAAATTAAATATACAATTCAATTTATTTAAACAACTAGGGTTTTTCCCAAAATTACCAAAATACCCCCAACATATTAAAATGCCAGAACTTAGAACAAAACGTATACATTGAAGTAGGAAATCCCTACCTCGAAGAAATAACCCAAAAAGAGAAGATGAAGATGATGACCCAAACTCAAAGTGCTCCAACTCCAAGATTGTTCAGATTAAACTGAAGCCCTCGACCCAGACTACCTTTTTAATAAAGCAACTAGGGTAGAAACACACTCTAAATAGATCAAACCTAAGAGAAAAGGTGAGTTGAGAGAGAGAGAACTCGGAACTAGGGTTTAGAATCTAAAAGAGGATGAAAAAACTAATTAAATTCCCATTCTTTGTCTATTTAAATCGACAAAGCTCGCCGAAGCGAACATGGTCGCCGAGCGACCGAGACATTAAGAAAGACTTCGCCGAAAAAAAAAAGCTCGCTCGAGCCAAGAATGCAATGCTTCAGGTCTGCAACCCAGAAGCATGCTCGAGCGACAGAATGCTCGCTCGAGCGAAGAACTTGAAAACATACACGTCGCTCGCTCGAGTGAAGAAAAGCTCGCTCGAGCGAAGAAACACTGCTCTCAGGTCTATACTAGACGCAATCGCTCGCTCGAGCGAAGAAACCCTAGTTCGAGCCACCAGAGACAAAACTCAACCCTCGCTCGAGCGACCAACCCAAAAACTGAATAGCAACACTTGGTTTTCGGACCCAACCAACCTGTAACAAACCTGCCCAACACAACCCATAACTTAAGAACAACAACAATTATATAATGACAGAATCTACGAAACCCAAGTCCGGATACAATAATCAAATGAGAAAAGACCGGGGTCGCTATATATCAGATTAAAACGATATATTCATCCCTTAACTTTTATACATATAAAATAATACATATATTTTATTCATGTCATTTCAAGAGAAATAACAATCATCTTATTTGGTTTAACTCATACAAAAAATTGGTTTTTTATTTTATTTTTTTATGTTTTTTTTTTTTGTTTTTACTGAATTTTTAAAATATTTTAAGAATTTTTTTTTTTTTAAATACACCTAATCTAGATATACTTCTGAAGTACAATATTTTGTGATTTTTTTTAATTCACCAAATACAAAAAATAAAAATAAAAACATACAAAAATTCAATACATTATCTTATTTTGTTGTATTCAATAATTTTTTTAAAGATTTTTGTACAAATTTTATGCCTTTTAAATATATTTAGATTAAATTGATCTAATCTAGATATAATGGTGAAAATAAAAATGAAAAATTATATTCATATATAAAAATTTATACAAAAAATATCATAAAAATGTTGTGATAATGATATTTTTGTAAATATAAATTATGTTTATGGGTATTTTATTTTAAACTAAAAGTTCACTATTAAACTATATCATTATTTTTGAAAAGTCTATATAAAATTTAGGACAAACTTCAATTTATCCCTTGTGGTTTGGGCCAGGTGCGGTTTCCCCCCGATATTCGAACATTACCACATAACCTTATATGGTTTATGGACTAAAGTGCACTGTTAGTTTTTCTGTCAAATATAATGGAGGTGAAAACCACTCGTTTACGTGGAGAGTAGGTTCATTTTAAAGACAAAAATACCTTTACACAACTTCAAATTTATAAAAAATGCCATTCCCTTCGTCAAAGAAGAAGCCTTAGTTTGTATACACAATGTATGTATAATTGTTTTGCACTGTCCTTGAGTATTTAATTTCTTTATGCTTCATGTTAATATTATCTATGTTAATTCCCCCCAGGATTTTTTTCCCAAGTATAGCAGAGCAATTCTTTGACATATTGTTGAATGATGACTCAAATTTTATAAATATCGTTCAGTCCGAAAGGACACTAACCTTACTGTAAGTACCAAGATTTTGTGTTGATAATGTTTATTTGTCTTCTGAAATTTTATGTTTTCGATTGGTTAAATTGTTTTCGCATGATGACCAATTTGAGAAGTTTTCAATCTTCAGCTTGTACTCCATTAAGATAAAATCAACATCTTTTTTTTCTCTCTCTTTTTAATAATCTTTCCCAATCAAATATATATATATCAAATCATTTGGTGAAGATTGATACACACACACATATATAGATGCACATATATATATGTGTGTCATATATTTCTGGAATCGACATATGTTTTTGGATTCATCAACATCATCATTCGAAACACAGAGCAAAAATCATGAAGTTTATGAATTGGAGTACAATCAAAAAGCAAAAACCATGTTTTTTGGAATTTTGTTTTGGGTTTGATATGTATATATATGTATATGTATGTACACATATAAAGTTTAAAATGGAGAGAAAGAGAGAGAGAGAAGAAGAAGATGAAGATGGAGAGAGAGAGAACTGGTTTCCCTGAAATGGAGAGAGAGAGAAGAAGAAGATGAGAGTATAATTGTCAATTTACAACTTCTGTTAACAGAAGTTAGTGTGCGTTTTAGTCCATAAACCACATGGGGATTATGTAGTGATGTTCGAATATCAGGGGGTAAACCGCACACGACCCAAACCACATGGGGGTAAAGTGAAGTTTGCCTTAAAATTTATCTTTGTATATTATTACACAATAAAAATATATTCAGATATAATTTAATAATAAAAAGTTGTAAAATGTAGTTATAATAATAGGAAGAAGAAATTGTTTGAAAAAGAGAAAGATGGCCATTTAAAAAATTTTAAGACATGATATCAACAATTCAAGAAGCAATTTGTAATGGGATTGCAAATTTCAAGGAGGAAATGTAATTTTTCAAATGTGACGGAGAGATTTGTATTAAATAGAAACATCAAGGGTTGTTGGTGTAATTTACCCGTTAAAAAAATAACAATTGGTAAAAGATTAATTATAAATATAAGAATAATTATATCAAATTTAACAATTATAATCCAACAATACATATATACAAGCGCAACAACAATCACTAGAAAGAAAAAAACACCAAATCCACCAAACCCAACAACCATGCCCAACAACTACCAAAAATAAATTTCCATTCAGCCAGTACTATCTACCAAAACATTTTTTTAAGGAGACAAGAATTTAATGTGTTTTCATTTATTAGTATTAAAATTCATTATAGTAACCATTTACTTCACGTTATTAAATTCATTCACATTTATTAAAAAAAATAAAAAAATTGATTGGTAAAGGAAAACACAGATGCGAAAGCATCAGCGAAGACATTTGCCCAGCAAATTACATCTGGACCACTTCAATCCAAAAATGAAATCCTACCTGATGAGTAGAGCTATTCAGCCAATTAGATGAGCTGCTAAAAATATTTAAAAGTATTTAACTTTTCATAAACAATAATGCTAGATATATTAATATTATTGTTGTGGAACATTTCATAATGAAATAAGGACGGAAAAGAGTAAAAATTGTGTTTGATTTCTTGATTATTGTAAAATCCAGTTCAAAAAATACAAACCCATAATCATAAACCCATTCACATTTTGTGACTTAACCCTCGAGTTCATTGGACAAAATGCAAACTCAATAATATTAAAAATTATAATTTTCTCAACCTAGTTAGTTTTATTTTTTAAAGGATTTTGAGTCCTGCAATACACAAAAAAATGAATAAGACTTTGCTGTTGGCCAGATATTCTCTAATATTATATTTCATTCTTGCCCTTTACACTCCTTTGTGAGTTGTGATAGATTAAAACTAATAAATAAATAATAATTTGATAAATAATAATTACAGTTGAACGTGAATATCATCCTACACATCAAAAATAAATGAATAAATAAAATGAAAAATAAGACAGAATAGGTTACGCAACCCGCCATGATACATGTCATAATCAAGCAATTTGATGTTGAGATCCAAACAAAAGAGAAAGTCATTACAATGACATTACCATGAAATTATGATAGTCAACCCCCTATACTTCTAGTCAAATTTTACTTTGGTCCCTCTATATGAAATTGTAACAATCAACTCCCTGTATTTTTGGTCAAATCTCACTTCAATCCCTACACAAATGTCAAGATCCCAATTTTTAATTTTTTAAATTTCAAAAGCTCTATTTTCTTACATTTTCATCCCAATTTTTACCATGCGAATATATATTGTATTATCTAACTCTTATGTGCTTATCATGTAGGACAAAGTGTATTAGTAGAAAATATGGATGATTTTTCTCTTTTACTCTCATTTTGTAGTCACATTTTTGTCACATAATTGGATTTTGTTAAAGATTTAAAAATAAAATAACAGAAGAGAGACATTAACACTCGTGTAAGGACTAAAGTAAGATTTAGTAAAAGTGCAGGACATTGACTGTCACAATTTCATATGTGAGGACCAAAATGAGATTTTATCAGAAATGTAAAGTGTAAACTGCATGATTTTATATGTAGGGACTAAAGTGAAATTATAAAATATAAGAGTGTAAAATGTAATTTATCTATAAATAAAATAAAAAGAATACGCCATGATACATGTCATAATCAAGCAAAGACAAAATACGTTACGCAGTGAGATTCGTCATGCATGACACATGTCATAATCCAGCAATTTGATATTGAGAACTCTTTCATCCAAACAAAAGGGTAAGTTATTCCCTTGAATTTATCAAGTCCTCAGTGTGTGGCTATCATTAAAAAAAGAAAGAAAGAAAAATCCTCAGTGTGTTGTTGCCTTTTTCCTTCAATAGCACACCATTTGCTGTGCAAAAAATACGATAAATCATGAAAATTTACTTTAAATTTTATGTTAAAAGTGAGTGTGGTATAAATTTACAAGGAGTTGAATTGCATCTAATTCATAATTACAAGGTGTTGTTCATTACTTATTCAATTTATTGCATTTGTTATCAAAAAAATAGATTGCCTAATTTTTAAAAATGCATTTAACTTTAATTTTTTTAGACACAAATGTAATAAATTGAATATGTTACGATTATTTAATCAATCTAATTTTTTAAAAAAATAATATATACACAAAGAATCTTACAAAATGAACCATTCGAATTATTGAAACGAAACTCATAATGAGTACCACCTACAATAAATACAGCCTATTGATTATTTTTTATGGAGAGAATATATTTTGAATGTCATAGTATTGTTGTTTTTAGTTCGTATTTTACAACAAAAAGACGTCATTTCTTACTAAGACAAGATCATGACAACACACCAAACATCGTGAACAAATAAGACACTTCATTTCTTACCTCGCTTGATATAAATAGAACACAAGGAGAGCTGAATATACATTCTAAGACCAGCACACACACACAAACACACAAAATGGGGAAGCCAAAGAGAGCTCAGAAACCCCATTGTTTGGTATTACCACACCCAATACAAGGCCACATAAACCCAATGCTCCAATTCTCAAAGCGTTTGGAGCACAAGGGAGTCAAAGTCACACTAGCCATCACCCAATTCATTTTCAACGAAACAATGACTGGCACCTCCTCTAGTTCCATCTCCGTTGAGACAATTTCTGATGGCTATGATGAAGGCGGCCCTGAAGCTGCCAGCGGGGGCTTCGAGGAGTACTTGCTGCGATTTCAAGAGGTCGGCTCGAAGACTCTGGCAGGGTTGGTGGTGAAGTTTGGGAACATGGGGTGCCCTGTGGACTGTATTGTGTATGATGCGTTCTTGCCTTGGGGTCTTGACGTGGCAAGAGAGTTTGGATTGGTTGGAGCAGTGTTTTTTACACAGTCTTGTGCTGTGGACAATATATACTACCATGTCTACAATGGACATTTGAAGCTTCCTCTTACAGAGACGACTAATATTATGGTTCCTGGATTGCCACCACTGGAAATCTCAGACATGCCATCTTTTGTTTCTGTTCCTCAAGTGTACCCTCCTCTGCTCAAACTGGTTGTGAATCAATTTGCAAATGTGGGGGAATCTGATTGGGTCCTCTGCAACACCTTTCACAAATTGGAGGAAGAGGTTAGTGTCTATAGTTTTTTGAATAAAGTTTCGTAGCTCAAATCTCTCTCCCCCCAATCCCCCCACCGCCCAAAATGACGTCGTTTTGGGCGGTTTTTTATTTTTATTTTTATTTTTTCCTTATGTCTGAAAACAGAGAGAGAGTAGAGACAATAGAGAAGAAGAAGGGAAGAGAGAAAGAGAGAGAGAGAAGAGAGGGAAGAGGGAATGGAGAGAGAGAGAGATGGTCAGCGATCGATTGCCGCCTCCGCCTCTGATCGTTGCAGCCCAGCCCGGTTCGCCGATTACCGCCGCCTCCGCCTCCGCCTCCACCTTCGCCTTCGCCTCCAATCGTCGCAGCCAATCCCAGTTTTGATTTTTGGTTGATGATTTGGTGGGTTTGATTTTTGGTTGATGATGAAGCTGTGTTGATGATGATGTGTTGGGGTGGGTTTGATTTTTGGTTGATGGTTGATGACGAAGATGATCTCTCTCTCTCTTTCTCTGCTCTGCTCCTTTCCTTTCTTCTTCTTCTTTGCCCTCTTCTTCTGTGTTATTGAAAAAAAAAAAAAAAATCAAAACGAAGAAACGACGTCGTTTTGAATTCGGGGGATTCGGGGGCTTCCAATTCGAGCTACGTAGCACGGTTGTAGTTTTTTTCTATGAACATATATATAAGCGAATAATATTTTGTAGCTCGAAACTTTTCCCCCCAAATCACCCGACTGCCCAAAATGACGTCGTTTTGGACAGTTTCTTTTTTTTTTTCTTCTTTTTTTTTTCATTCTTATGTCTGAAACAGAGAGAGGAGAGAGAAGAGAGATGAAGAGAAAAGAGAGAGAGAAAGAGAAGAGAGGGGAAGAGGGAATGAAGAGAGAGAGAGGGTTCGATCGCTGCCTCACCGCTGCCTCCGCCTCCACCTTTGCTTCCGATCGTCGCAGCCCGCCGCCTCTGCCTCCACTTCCTATCGTCGCAACCCGCCATCTCCGCCTGATCTCTGATCTCCACCTCCGATTGTGGGTTTGATTTGTTTCATGGATTTGGCTTGGTTTTTTTTTTTTTTCCAGATTTTTACATTTTTTTTGTCTCTCTCTGTGCTGTGGTGATGAAGATGTGTTGGGTGGTTGATGAATTTTTTTTGTCCCTCTCTCTGCTGTGTTGATAATGTGTTGGGTGGTTGATGAATTTTTTTTGTCCCTTTCTCTGCTGTGTTGATCTGTTGTGTTGATGAAGATGTGTTAGGTGTTTTCCTTCTTCTTCTTCTCTTCTTCTCCTTTTTTTTTTCTTCTTCTTCTTCTTCTTTGATTTTTCTTTTTCTACCAAAAAAAAAATCAAAACGACAAAACAACGTCGTTTTGATTTCGGGCCAAATTCGAGCTCGACAAATTTGAGCTATGTATTTGACTAATGATTAGAAAAAAATATGAAAGAAAAAGTTTTCTTAGATATTTTAATAGCTTATCACATCATTAAATTTAAAAAGTGAGTCAAAATTTTAAACTAAAATAATAATCTCTATTTAATTTGCTTTTGATATATATATATATATTGTTTCTGTTTTATCACACAATAATATTACATATTCAGAAAAAAAAAATTCCATAGAAAGATATATGAATTGCAAAATTTTCTAAATATAATAGCTCACATTATATCAACTTTAAATTTATACTATCCATTTCATTTTTTAAGATAAAATTAATATACAAATTTATGGTACAATAGTATTTTCAAAAAAACTAATTTACCGATTATTCGACCAACACACGTGTAAAGTCCTACACACATGAATAATTGGAAATATAATTGTTAATTTAGTTTATAACTATAGAAAAACTCTAGCATTTTCCATTTGTATATATATTAATAACACACAAGTAGTTAATCTCAAGGAGTTAGTGTACAATTTGAGATATGGGGATATGCTATTTCTAAGTCTTAAGTTCAATATCCATTAGCTGTAATTAGTGGCGTAGCTAGGAAATTCATGGAGAGGGGGTACAAATTAATGATAACATCAGTGTGTTTGGTTTGAGTTTTTTGAATTAAGTTTTTTGAAAATTGAATTTTTTTATTTTCGTATTTTTTTTTTATTTTTAGTGAATATTTTTAAAATTTTAAATATTTTTTTTTTTACTTTTTTAGATGCACTTTACTTAGATATATTTAAAAAGTAAAAAATTTGTGAAAAAATATTTTTAAAATTAATAAATACATAAAAATACAAATAATGTATAGAATTCTCGATTTTTTTTTTTGTTTTTTTGGTATTTAGTGAATTTTTAAAAGGTTTTTTTCACAAATTTTTTACTTTTTAGGTATATTTATGTTAGGTATGTTTAAAACTTAAAAACATTACCTAAAATATTAAAAAAATTCAGTAAAAATAAAAAAAAAAACAGAAAACAAGAAAGTAGAATTTTCTGAAAAGTGTTTTTGAAAAACTCTAATCAAACAATTATTTTTTATTTTTTTAATAAACAATAATGAGATATTACTAAACTTAAATATTAAGAGTCTATTTAGATAAATGTGAATTTTAAATTAAAGGATTTGAGATTAAATTTTATATAAATATTAGGGAGTAACTATTTACAGGTAGATTGGAAAATGAAAAAAGAAGATAAGTTGAGGTAGAAATAATATATTTTAGTAGAGAAATTCTATAAAGCACACCATAAAAAAAAGTATCAATCATATGTCACAATTATGATCTTTGTGGTCTTTAGTTATGACACATTATAGTGTTAGATATAATTTAGTTATAACTTCTTGTGGTTGTTATTTTGGTTATGACTATATATTAAGTAATAATTAGTTATGACTCATTTTGATATTAGTTATAACTTGTTGTAATTTTTTATTTTTATAATTGAAGATGTGTTGCTTGATTATAATTTATATAGTAGTCATTTTAGTTATGAATGGAAAGAAATATATGGAGGACAAACTCTACATATCAAATGTACCTAACAATCCAATAAATTTCATATATCTTCATTAATGTTAATTATGTTTGCATGTCAATAATGATAGATATCACTATTATATTGAAATTTTCATAAATAATAATATAACTGATCATAGTCTCTTTACTTTCAATTAAAATAATCATTATTGTTCTCATAATTTTAAAAATGCTATTAACATTTCACTTTATATAATATTTTTATAAATTTTTTTATTTAAAATATTTTCCTTAGGTTTGAAACCCAAAAAAAAAAAAAAAAAAATTTTCAAAAACCCAGGGGGGGGGGCACGTGACCCCCTTGGCCACTGTGTGCCTCCGCCCCTGGCTGTAATGAACTCATTGGGGCCAAACCATGCATGACGTTTCTTCTGGCTTTAAATGAAGTCGGGCAAGGGGTGAGATTGATCCCTTAAAATTAGTCAATGTACACATAAGCTAGCCTGAACACCCGCATAAAATATATAAAAATAAAATAAAATAAAAAGTTGGTAGGTCCCACCATTGGTGTAAGCTAGTACTGTGGAGTTCACACCAATTATTTTTTAAGTAAAATTTTTATTTTATTTTTGAGAGACCTAACTTATTATTGTTGCCTTGTTATGCATGAATGAGTGCATTTTAGTAACTTCCTTTAGACAGAAAATGATTTGCAAGTACAAATTCATACAGACTAGTATGTAAGTGAATTTTTTTTTAAAAAAAAAAAAAAATTATAAATAAGTAATAAGCAACTTTGAAAGTAATGAATAATACGAATTTCACAGTAGTATTTTTCCGATAATTTTTGTCTATATATATCATTCCTCTTCTCAAACATCCAAAGTTGTTAATTTTTGCCAACTAACTGCTGTCATTGATATTGCGTAGCTGGTGGATTGGATGGCAAAGATTTGGCCTTTGAGAACAATTGGACCAACCATACCATCAATGTACTTAGATAAGCGACTCCAAGACGACAAAGAGTATGGATTCAGCATTTTCAAGCCAAAAACAGATGCCTGCATGAAGTGGCTCGACCAGCGGTCAAATGGTTCAGTTGTGTATGTTTCCTTTGGGAGTTTGGCCCAGCTCGGAGTCGATCAAATGGAAGAAATAGCATGGGGTTTGAAAAACAGCAATTACTACTTCTTATGGGTTGTGAGAGCAACAGAACAACCCAAGCTTCCCAAAGTTTTCATGGCTGAGACGGTAAAGAATGGCTTGGTGGTGTCATGGTGTCCCCAATTGGATGTTCTAGCACACAGGGCAATAGGATGCTTTGTGACACATAGTGGGTGGAACTCTACATTGGAGGCACTGAGCTTGGGAGTTCCAATGGTGGCAATGCCACAATGGACTGACCAAACCACCAATGCCAAGTATGTCATGGATGTTTGGGGGATGGGAGTCCGGGCTCAATGCGACGAGAGAGGGATGGTGAGGAGAGAAGAGGTAGAGGGTTGTATAAGGGAAGTCATGGAGGGGGAGAGAGGGAAAGAGATTAGGAGGAATGCAATGAAATGGGGAGAATTGGCAATAGAGGCAGTTGATGAAGGTGGCAGTTCAGATAAGAACATTGATGAGTTTGTTGCGAAGCTGGTGAAGTCCTAAACCTATTTATGTTGGATATTATTTCCTACTATTTTGAGTTGTTCTATTGATGTTATTAGTTTCTCTTCTTAGTTTGGTTGATTTTCTAATTTGATTAGGAGTAATTTCTTCTTTTAAAATTTTTATAATAATTCATATAATCTTTGTATTCTATAATTATGTATGTTTTAAGAAACAAACATGTATCCAGTTTTCTTTGACATATAATGAAAGTGAAATACGTTTTGAATTGATTGGTAACATGTATTCCAATAGGCTGCATGACATCACCACTGTGATAGCTTTGTCCAAATTGAGGCTTGAGTACCTAATTTTTATATTGAAATGATAAATTATTAAAGTTTGATTTTAACACTTTTAGCTATTATATATAATTTAACTCAAATTTTATTTTGATCCATATTGTTTTAAATTGAATAATTTAGTCCTTAAACCTACTTTAGTTTCAATTTAGTCATTGTGTTAAACTTGGGAGTCAAAGAACAATTTTGGGACAGAATGATCAATTGTGTTAAACTTGGTCAATGTAAACTATAATAACTAAAGTGACATATATATATATATATATCAAGCTACAAAGGTGAAAAGTTAACCCAAACTTTTATTTAAAATTTAGGAAAAAGTACGTCAATAGTCCCTTGTATCATTTTAGTCCTTATATTTTTAATTTGCTTAATTTTGATCCTAAATTTTGTATTAATTTCCAATTAATAACTTAAGTTTTTTAACCAAAAAAAAAAAAAATCATAGACATATTTAGCTAGTACCCCCTACAACATTTGGAGACACATACCACTATGCAGCTCCTCTATTGCCACCTTACTCCACTCCACTTTATTGCCACCACCAAACAACACCACCACTACCATTTTGTACCTCCTCCTTCATGCATCACTTGACCCTGCTATTGCCTCCAAACAACACCAGTACCTCCATACACTAGCACCATCCACTTATTGTCCTCTCTTTCTCTCTCGGACTCAAATGGATTAGTTTAGTTAAGACTCACCATGAGTAGGGGTGTAAATTTGACCCATGAGCCCGTGGCCCACCTAACCCGCCTACGGCTCAAGTGGACACAGCCCCCCGAGACCCTGGGCCATGTGTTCTGGTGCTTGGTCCAGCCCGAAACAAATTTCACCGCCCACTTGGCTTGACCCCAGCGACTTCCTCTCCAGTGCAACAACGTCAAATTTTTAAAAAAATCCGAACGGTCATATGACCATTATTCACCTAACAACCAATTTTATTTATTTATTTATTTTTTATAATTTAATCCCTCAATTCTCCTAAGTCCTATAAATACCACCCCTCCCATTTTATTTCTCACTAACAAATCTCTCTCTCAAACTCTCATTCTCTCTTAATTAATTTTCAAGTCTCATCCCTAAGTGACAATTAAACTATTTTTTATATCACATTCGCTAATCGGTAATATTAATTATTTGAATTAATATTTATTAGCTACTCATTTTTTCACTTTAATTATTTCTTAGCATATATTACTTGTTAAACACTCATTATTTTAATTAATTTTTAGTTAATATATATTATTTTACTTAAATTACTATGGATCCTAATATTCATAATGTCTATGTCAATGTTGATGAATATGCACTATATGAATCTATTGATTTTCCTTCTATTAGGCCTAATATCCCTCTTCCAACAGGAGTATCATCATTTAGGGGCACAACTAGTACTGTTTGGGAGTATTTTGAAAGAGTAGCAGTAACTAATCATGATGGTACAACTCTGTTTAAGGCAAAATGTAAATATTGTAAATATTTACTTAGTGCCGCATCGGCAGGGTGTATTAGTTATCTAAAAAGGCATGCTAAAAAACTTTTACAAAGTCAACAACCTGATATTAGAATTCAAATGTAATTAGGGGTTTTATCAACTGGTAATTTACAAATATTTTCATATGATCCTATACGTGTACAAGATTCTGTAATTAATTATATTATTAAAAAAGAACAACATTTTACTATTAGCAAATGTCCCGATTTTTAGAAATGATTCACGAAGGTTTTGCACCTCAATATCAAGATTTTTCAAAAAATACTACTAGAAACAAGATTTTAAAGAAATTTGAGGATATTAGAACTGAATTATTTAACATTTTTAAAGATTTGAATGGAAGAGTTTGTTGAACATCTGATCTATGGTCAAATAATGGTTTAGAATATCAATGTATCACTGTACATTACATTGATAATGATTGAAAATTAAACAAAAGAATAATTTCATGTAGATTAGTTGTACTTGCATACAATGGTCATTCGCTTAGGGTAATAATAAGGAATGTATTATATGAGTGGGCTTAGTAAAATAAAATATTTATTATTGGTTTAGATAATGCATCATATTACAATCAGATTCTAGCACATTTGAAACCAATTTTATAATTACTTGTTGATAGTGGTTTATTTTATGTTTGTTGTTGTACTTATATTTTAAACTTGATTGCATATATATGACATTTATGTACAGGTAATGAAACATGATGTTCTTACTATTATGTCTTCTTCTAATCAAATTTCAGAATATATAAAAATTTCCTAACGAGAATGTATGCAATTTAAAAAATTAATTTTAGATGTAGACATTAGGTGGAATTCAACGTATAATATGTTAAAGAGAGCTTATAAATAAAGAAAAACAATAGATTTATTTTTTGCAACAACAACAATAGGAAGAATATTGACTCTCACAGAAGATAATTGGCACCACATAAACTTATATAAAAAATTTCTAAAAGTTTTTCATACTACAACAAAATTATGTTCTTATACATATATACCTACCTCACCATTTGTTTTATATATGTTAGCCGAAATAACGAAAGTTTTCATAAAATATATGGATAGTGAATATTATGTAAAAGAAAAATTTGATAAATATTTTAATTCATTGTCTCATCTTTTAGGTTTAGCCATCGTAGTGACACTGGTTTACAAGAATTTTTTACAACTTATTTTCGTTGATGAAAACCAATTTGACCCTATACAAACACGTAAAAAAAATTATTTGAAGAGTATAAGGAAGCTATATCTGCAAATACACCTATACACACTACATCAGTCTCATCTCGAGGTGGAAGATTAAGTGTTTTTTCAACAATAAAAACTAGAAGAATATCTCAAAATGCAACCATAAGTAGTTTTGAATTACAACATCATTTAGATAACCCATATGTGAATGATAAAGATGATTTTGATATTTTGGATTGGTGAAAACAAAATAAAATTATGTGGCATGTACTTTCACAAATGACACGTGATATATACTAACCGTTTTTTATTTCTACAATGGTTTCTGAAACAACTTTTAGTGTAGGGAGACGGGTGTTGAGCAATTATCGTAGTAGACTTTCACTCGAATTGGTTGAGGCACTTATGATATCAAGAGATCATATGCATGCACTTACAAGAATACAAGATTGTAGTGAAAATGAGAGAATTCAAAGTGATTTAGATGATATATCATTGGGCTCTGCGAGTGAATTGTCCAGTTCTTTCGATAATTGATCAACAAACTTTTTATTATTATTATTTTTTTACTATTTAATTTCGTAATGTTTTTATTAGATTATTTAGATAGAGTATAATGCAAATGATTTGTAGGCTAGTAGATGCCAACCTAGTTGGAATGTACTTGACCTATAATGATACAATTTCTCTACCATCATCAATGATCTAAATCTATTTTATGTGATGATATATATTTTGGTAATATTTTATTTCATTTTGATATAAAAATTATTCATTAAATGTTACCTCTTTAATTTAATGATTGCAATACTTCATTTCATGATATATATAAAATTATTCATTTCATTTCATTTTCTTTCAGGAAAGACTATCTACGCACCTTATAATTAAATAAGGAAATGGTATAATTTCATACTTTTTGAGTCGTAATTACAAAACATAACATAATAACTAACTATTTCATTAATCATAACTAAAATAATGCCATAACTTAAAAAGAAAATTAGTCATAATTAGAGTACAAAATGACATAACTTGATAGTCATAACTTAAAAAAAAAACAAAAAAAAAGAGAGATTATTTCATTTTTACCCCTATACTTTGTCACGTTTTTCAAAGACCCCCCAGACTACTCTTATTTTCACGCGTATCCCTATACTATGTGAATTCCTTTCAATTTTACCACTATTGTCTGTTTCCCTCAAGGAAGTGGACGGAATGGGCGATGTGGCTACCTATACTTTCACATGGAGGGAAAATTAGGGCTTCCCCCCAAAACCTAACATTCCCTTGTATTCCCTTCAACCTATAAAAATAGAGACGATTGCAAAGATAGAAGAAAAAAACAGAGCATCAATGAAATCAGTGGGAGAGAAGAAATGAGGAACAATCAAAGCTCAAGAAATAAAGGTAGATGGAACGCAAGTGGTATAGACGAGATGTTTTGCAATGTTTATGGAAGAAGAAGGTTGATACACACAGCATGGACCGACACAAATCCTGGGAGGAGATTTCTTAGTTTCCCTAACAATGGTTGCAATCACTTTACGTAGATAGACCCACCCATGTGTGATCGGGCAATGCAAATAATTCCTGGGCTGTTGAAGAAGTTAAATAAGATGGAAACACAAATGAAAAGAAGGACTGGAAGAGAGAGGAAACTATGGATTTGCTTGGTTTTGTCATGGTTGGTTGTAGGAATATGGTTTGCATTATAAAGTTTGAAGTTATATAGTAGTGTAAGAATAAATGGAGTCTGTATCCTGTTTATGAATCATATGCAATGGGTGAAGTGTTGTTAATAGAAAATATGTTTTTGAGATGAAAATTGTGTGTTTGGTGACTTATTAATGTTATCTCGATTATTTTGTGTTTGGCAACTCTGACATAGACAAAGGAAACATATAGAAGTTGGTACACAATCTGTGACCATAATTGTCACTCCAAATTCAATGAACAATGAACATCACCGATGAGGAATGAATATCAACAATTGTGAACATCACCAATGAACATCATGACTTGGAAACAGTAGCAGAAATACAGTAAATTATCATTCAAACGTTGATCAGTTGACACATTTGTCATTTATGTTGTGCAAAACATATACTAAGAAAGGGGTAGCCAATGCAAAAACCAGGCTTCAAATGTACAAAAAACCCTTACCACTAGAAATGTTATGGAATATGAACAAAAGTAGCAAAAGCATTCACATCAATTACATTGTATTCCATGAACAAAAGTAGCAAAACCTTCTCCAACATTTAAAAAAAAAAAAAAAAAAAACAACAACAACAGTGGTCCTTTACATCCATTACTTTGTGTCAATTGCATTCTTAGTTTGACTCACAACAGATTTGACAACACTAGCATTGAACACCACTCTTTCTCTCCATCTCATTTGAGCTTGCAGAGGAATGTTAGTATTGGACGTTACTACAGACCCTTGCACATCCTGACTTGCATGCAATGGAGTTGAGTCACTTGTTCTCATAACCTTTCTCCTTTTTACCTACAATTGCCATCATCATTGTTAGGACATATGCAAGGAAGACATCTGTAAATTAACAAATAGGGCCTTTGCAAAACTTACAACCATCTTCTTCTTCCTGACTTGAGTTGCTTCTGTAACCTGACTCCTAACCAGGCTTCCTTTTACTTGACTTTGAGTTTGGCTCCCTTTAGTTTGGGCCTGACATTGGTTTCCTTCATGCTAGGACTGCAATAACTAAAAAACAAAAGTTAGCAATGTGTAAGTTAACAAAATGCATAAAAAAAATATGAATTACTTGACTGGAACTCACAGGATCTTTCAGGTAGGTGAATTGGCCTTTGACTTTGCATGTCCTCTTGTTATGTCTCAGCTTGCCACAACTCTTGCATGTCATCTGAGTTCCCTTCCTTCCCAGCTTACTTGAATCAGTTGCATCAATTGGGACATCTGTGTCCTTCTTCTTATTCAGTCTTGGCCTCTCAGCTCTTTTTTTCACATCAGGTAGTAGCACTTTACCATATTGAGTTGTTGGCCACATTTGTCTACCATTGATTGGAGTCAACATGTTCTCATAAATCCTCAGGTAGGTTTCAACTTTATAGTAATGAAGCACATACTTCTCTGGTTCTTCACCCATATAGTTTGCAACAGCCACAACATGGACACAAAGAAGTCTTGACAGATCCCATTTCCTACATCCACAAGTCCATTCTTTCAACCTTATATTGCTCACCATATGGGCCAACAACTTCATATTGGGAACCCCCATTCCATCTAGGAATCCATCCAGCTACACTCACCTTTACCTTTTCCAAAATCTTCTAAATCTTAGGACATATATCACTTTTGTTGTACCTTTTCGTTGCTTCATTTCTTTTTTGAACTGTTTCCATCAACAAAACTCTTATCTTCTCTAACATGGACAACACATGTTGATCCATAGCCTGCAATATGCTTGCATTGAAACACTCACAAAGATTATTCAACAAAATGTCACACTTGGGAAAACTGTGGAAGTGACTCTTACTCCAATGGATTGGTGGTGCTCTTCTAACCAACCAATTGTATGCTTGTTCATCAACTCCTTTCATTTCTTCCATAACTTTGGTGAATACACCAGCAGTGCTTGCCCTGGCTGCCTTCCATAACAAATCCTTTAATACCCTACCCTTAAATTGACCCTTGAAATTGTTGTACAAATGCCTTACACAGAACTTGTGTGAGGCATTTGGAAAGAGCTCAGCCACTCCATCAATTAAGCCCTTTTGTTTGTCACTCATAAAAGTGTGACAATGAGAATTCACAATATTCAAGTCTTGCCCCAACAAATTTAGAAACCACAACCATGTTTTCTTCTTCTCCTTCTCAACAATGGCATAGACAAATGGGAATATACAATTATTTGCATCTATCCCCACTGCAGTCAACAACACTCCACCATGTGGCCTCTTCAAATGACAACCATCCACTCCAATGACTAGCCTATAAGCATTTTGGAAACTCTTCTTCAATGGACCCCAACATAAATACAATCTCTTAAACTTGGACATTTGCTCATACTCTTCATGAACTTTTGGAACTTCTTTCACTTTCATGGAAATTGTTGTTCCTGGATTACTACTTCTAATCTCTTCTACATAACCCCAAAGCATTGCAAATTGTTCAGTTACAGTACCCTCAATCATTGTGAGAGCCTTAATTTTTGCCCTTCTCACTTTCTGCAGGTCAACTTTAACATTGTGCTCTGCTGTAATGGTGTCTGCCAATGACTTAATTGGCCAGGTAGGGTTTAACCTAATCCTTTCCCAATACCTATTGATAATCCATCTACTACTCACATGTGGCACATCAAATGTTTTGTTGTACGTGTGTTCATCTACAAAAGTTTTGATCCTAAACACCCCTTCACCCTTCACAAAAGAAGCATAGTAAACCCAAGGACAACCAGGTGTGCACTCTGCCCTAACCCTCTGTTTGTCACTCTTAGTAAATGCAGTTTGTTTGCCCCACTTAATAGCATACTCCTTCATAGCATCTCTAAACAACACATTTGTTTTGAACTCCATGCCAAGTTGGAATGTAGGATTGTGCATGTCACTTTCACTGAAAATAGGGTACTTAATCCTAGTGCAATGACTATCTTCATTAGAGGAGCTATGAAGGCTTCTTAGCTCATCAGATGAGTCGTCCATGCTTTCTAGGTCATCATTGTCAGCCACATCACCCATAGCATCCTTACTACTTCCTAAACCACCAAATTCAACATCTTTGTCAACATGTTTATCATATAAAGCATCATCACCACGTTGTTCATAGTCACTGTCATTATATTTTCTAGACTCATCAGAGGATGAGTCTGACTGGTCAGGATCATAGGCATCACTATCTTCATCTTCCTCCAATTCAACATCAAGCATGACCCGCCTTACCCTTACTTGTTTCTACACTTGAGCCTACTTGACTACTTTGTGTACTTACATAATCATCCAAATCGTGTCCTATATAAACATTTATTACTCTATTTTCAGAGATTATTTCATTTTTACCCCTATACTTTGTCATGATTTTCAATGACCCCCCAGACTACTCTTATTTTCACGCGTGCCCCCATACTATTTAAATTACTATCAATTTTGCTGCTGCCGTCAGATTTGAAACAGAAAACGTTAAAAAAATTACATTTTAGCCCCAAATTTCAAATTAAAGATGCAAACCCACCCTTTCCTACCATGTAACGCCCTCAAAAAATAACATTAAAACCCATCTATTTAGACATCCATTGATATAAAAGGGTAAATATTCTTCTATTCATTAGAGTAGTTCATTACAATGAGTATCACATGTTAACAACAAAACCAAATGCCCTACGGGCTTACAGCTTTCCAAGTTAACACTTGGTTACAAAGGGAGAGTACTAACTCAAATACATATTAAGCCCTTGGCTTGAATTTACATGTAATACATCTAAAAAAATAACAAAACGACAAAAGTCTGTCTGCCTCTAGCCTCCCAAGCTATGTCCTTGGAGGTGGCATGCTACCTGTACCTGAAAATGATGTCCTATAAAGGGTGAGCCACAACCCAGTAGCAATACACTAAACCAGCTATGAACAATGACTAAAAGATTAGCAGTTGATAGATGGTCAACACAGATACATCCACATATATCACATTTCGGTTTCCTAACATTAAGTCCATGTTACACTTCATTTCCCATTTCTTTTCAACTTTGAGTTTGAAAATAAGGCTCAACACCTAGCCAAATAACTTAATGAGGTTAAGACTCATCTTTAAAACACTTTCGCAATTCATGATGGATACACATTTTAATGCTGTATCAATAACACATAAACCATTTCCACACTTTACGAAAGATACACATTTCGGTGCTGTATCAACGTAACATAGAATCACTTCTATACTTCACAATTGATAACGATATACATTTTAGTGCTATATCAAATCAATTCGATCACTTCCATAATCAACATTTGATACACATTGTAGTGCTGTATCAATGTCACACACAATCCGGTTTAGAGGTCCATCCCCTATCTTCCCCTAAACCGTGGAGTATATCCCCTATCTCCTCCCACACAACACATGTATATAAACATAGATCATATACAATCAATCAATACATAAAGTTATTGTATCGTTCCAGTCGCTATATTTGATAGCATACTCAATCGATTAGTTTTAGTTTGCCTAATCATCATGCATTGTCTACAACAATCAAGACTATCCTCCACTGATAGCCCAAAGCAGTTATTTCTATACCGAAAATAAATGCATCAAATGGATATACAATCAACATTTCAACTAGGTGAGCGGTGAATGAATCTAACTACACCCTTTAATCCTATACATATCCAATTCCAACATTCTCAATTCAATTCCTCTTTTCTTCAAATTAATTATACCAATTAATTTATCAATGTAGTTAGGGCATTTCCCATAATTAACATCACAACCCTAAGGTTCCATTTCACTAATAATCCAATATTGATCTCATTTCTCTATGCCAAACATGCATACAAGCTTATATAAACAAAACCCCAACTTTTGTAAAATTACACAAAGGCCCAAACTTTCTCAAAATTACTCAACAATCCCCAACTCATCAAAATGCTAAAATTTAAAGACAAAGCTCATGAGAAGGAGTAGGATATCCCTACCTCAAATTCGGAGCTCAAAGGAAGAAGATGACGAAACCCAAAGTGCTCCAAAACTCAATATGTTCGGATCAAAATGTAGCCCTCGACGATCAACACAACTTTTGTAAAGGCCCAAGGTGAGGAAATCACTCCTACTAGATCAATACTTAGAGAGAAGTTGAGTTTTAGTGAGAGAAGCTCTCAAATGGCTTTTTCGGAAAAGTAAGAGAGAGAAAGGATGTTGAAAAGTGATTCAAAAATGGAATCCCGAAGTTGATATAAAAATCGCCTCGCTCGAGCGTGGAAAACCCTGCTTGAGCGTCACTCACAGACTCCCGCTCGAGCGTCAAAACTCCCACTCGAGCGGCGAATACACACTCCCAGAACTTTTGTTGAACCAGGTCCCCGCTCGAGCATAAAACTCCCTTCTCGAGCATCACACACAAACTAACGCTCGAGCATCAAAATGTCCGCTCGAGTGTCCAACACTGTAGAGGAAATACTGGGAGATGGAAAATCACGCTCGAGCGTCAAAACATCCGCTCGAGCGGAGAAGCAACAACGAAGGGCCCGCTTGAGCGTCAAAAGCTCCGCTCAAGCGTGAAGGCAAAAATCTAGGCAACTACTTTTAGTTTCTAAGTTCAACCAACCTGTAACAAACCTGCCCAACACATCCTATAACTCAAATACAACGTACAAAAGGATGCAAACAAGATATAAGCAACTACTAACATCCACGGAAACAAGTCCAGATCACTGTACACAAGGGGTAAAGCCCAGGATCGCTATAACCTCCCTCCCTTAAAGAATTTCATCCCCAAAATTAAGCACAAGTTTTCAAAAACAGGTTTTTCTCCGTTTAAACAATGTTACATTTCAACATTAAACAACTTGACCCATTACCGGTCATTCCATCTCTTGTCAAAAGGCATTTCACAACTCATACATTTCAACATGCATTTCTTTTCCAATTTCAATAATTTCATATCATAACTAATGTTCATGATACATTTCCAATTCTACAATATTCAACATATGCAATGTTATATCAAACTTCCATTTTGAGGCAAGTTCCAAAACACTTCCATTAAACCAAAACATAAATCATGTTTTACAACCTAAGATATATTCAATACTCTTAAGGTTCAATAATACAACAAAATATACAATACATGCTCAAACATCCACAAATAGATCCAGATATTTCTCTCGGACCTCCAACTCACGTTCCCAAGTGGCTTCCTCCACTCCGTGATGTTTCCACAAGACTTTTACCAAGGGGATGGTCTTGCCCCGCAAGACTTGATCCCGCCTATCCAAGACTCGAATCGGTCTCTCCTCATACGAGGCATCCTCGTCAACCTCTAAGTCGGTCCAATCCAATACATGCGATGGATCTGGCTCATACTTCCGAAGCATACTCACATGAAACACGTCATGAACTCCGGATAACTGTGACGATAATGCTAAACGATAGGCAACCTCGCCGATCCTCTCAAGGATCTCAAAAGGGCCAATAAATTGAGAGGACAACTTCCCACTCTTCCCAAACCTCATCAATCCCCACCTAGGTGATATCTTTAGAAAGACATGATCACCCACCTCAACTACCAAAGGTCACCTCCTACGGTCGGCATAAGATTTCTGATGACTCTGGGCTGTAATAAGCCTTCTACGGATAAGCTCAACTTTCTCCGTCGTCTCCCTCACTAACTCCGGGCCCAACAAAGGTGCATCACCCACCTCGGCCCAACAAATTGGAGACCTACACGGTCGGCCATACAAGGCCTCAAACGGTGCCATACCGATACTAGACTGGAAACTGTTGTTCTAGGCAAACTCCACCAAGGGCAAGTGCCTCTTCCACGTCCTACTAAAGTCAAGGACATAACCCCGAAGCATATCCTCAAGGATCTGAATAGTACGCTCGGATTGCCCGTCAGTCTGAGGATGATAAGCTGTACTAAAGGTCAACTTAGTGCCTAAGGCACTCTGCAAACTCTGCCACAACCTGGCAGTGAAACGAGGGTCTCTATCTGAGACGATCGTTACTAGGATCCCGTGCAACCTCACTATGTCCCGAATATACAAGTTGGCAAGATGATCTATCGAATCTCTCATGCCCATAGGGATGAAGTGCGCCGACTTAGTCAACCGATCTACAACCACCCAAATAGCATCACTACCCCGCTGAGTCCTCGGAAGTCCTACAACGAAGTCCATAGTGACATGCTCCCACTTCCACTCGGCAATAGGCTAAGACTCAGACGTCACTGATTGAGCGCTTGGTGATGTTGCATATTGTGCTCATTCTGAGGTTGCGGAGCCTCGGCTGCGAGCCTTGCCTCCGGACTTCCGGACTCTTTTGTGCTTTGCCTCGGTTTGCAAACCAGGCCCTGTTTTCTTTGTTTTCTCTTTCCGAAGGGAGGGGAGAGGTCTCGTAGATCATCTCTCAGTGGCCGTAGGCTACGTTTCGTGGTCGTAGGCCATTTTTCCCGTCTGGAGGCCAGTTTTCGATTTTCGGAGCCGTCGGCTGTGCGCCTCGGTTCGGGACCGCCTAACTACCTCCGATTGCTCTGATTTTTGGCATACACCTTGTTTCCTCCCTTTTGAGGCACACTGTGGCTTGAGAGACCAACTTCGTGGTCAAACGCCACCTCCGGTGCTTAATAGTCAGTTTTCGGGGCCCCAGGTCGCGCGTTTTGGCCCCCGAACCTTCGTTTTGTATCCGCCTTGGTTCATTTTTGGCAGAGACCTTATTTTCATTGTTAGAAAGGTTGTAGGAAGGTGGGAGGCCAGCAATTGTTCTGAAAACCAATTTTATTTCTTCATCGCTCTTCATCGCCCGTTTTCTTCACTAGAAAGCTGGTTTTTCCCACTCCCGGGCCACTTTTTCTGACTTTCCACCATATCATTGTGTTGTACACACCTGGGAGGCCACCAATATGGGTAGGCCGGCTAGCAATTGTCCTTGACCCTTTTGAACCCTTCTAAAAAGCTGGTTTTTCTCTTTCCTAGTTCACATTTTCTAGGTTTTGACCCTTTTGACCCCTGGTTGGCTAGGCATGGGAGGTAGCCGGCCGGCCACCTGAACCTTTTGTACCTAGCCAGCCATTTTTGTCCCTCCTGGTGCATTCCAGCTGTGCCAGCTGTTTTGCACCAGACCCCCTGCCCGAGGGTCTGCCCTTTTGGGGGAAAATTTGAATTTTTTCCCCCCCTTTTCTTTCACTCCTCTCCCTCTATATAACCAGCACCCTACCTCATTTCTAAGGGTTAGAAAACCAACTGGAGCCTTTGCATACAAACCTCTATATCTCTCTCATCCAAGCCTCAAAACACCCTTGTTCTTGCACCATTTACACACCAACTCATAGCCTACCACCTCCATCCTCCATTCCAACACCTTGAGGTTGATTTTCAGAGGTTAGGAGCTCATCTTCTTGGACCAAAAGCTGCTACATTGCTGTGCTACAAGGGTAAGTCCTCTTTTTCCCCTTTTTTAGCCTTATTTTGCTTCATTTCTTAGCCCCTTTTGCTTGTATTTTTGGGCTTTAACCTAAACTAAAAATAGTCTTATTTTGAGGTCATCTTCATGTTTGATCAAGGAATTTTCTCTGTTTGAGGTCTTCTACTCACCCTTTATGCTTTATTTCTCTTTTAGGGCTTATTTTGCATGATATATTAGCCTTGTTTGTGAGCATTTTTGGGCTTCGAGCCAAACTATAAAGTGTCTTATTTTGAGCCCCTCTTCAACTTTGTTGAAGGGCTCTTTTCTATTTGAGACAATCTGCTGCCCCTTGCCCTCTATCTCTCTTTTAGGGTCATTTTTGTGTCATGTTTTAGCCTTACTTGTGAATATTTTCGAGGCTTGATACAAACTAAAAAAAGTCTTGTTTTGGCCTCCTTTTGAGTTTGTTTAAGGTCTCTTCTCTGTTTGAGGTCATTTTCCCCTTATGCATGCTTCATCTCTTCATGAATAGGGCTATGCATTAGAGCACTTGCATTGGCCATGGTTGGGTCTCTTAGCCACTGAAATCCAGTGGATTTTCAGTGGCTTAGGTGTATTCTTGATGGCCAAAATTAGAGGGGGGGTGACCCCCTCTCTCCTTGTCTTGTTTGGTGGTCTTTTGGGCCTTCCAAAGGGACCCCTTTTTGCATGCTTCGAAGTCATGTTTCAGGTCTCATTCTGTGAGTTTTGGGGTTTTCCTTGGCTCTGTCCAAGGCCCTTTTGGCCAGATTTTATGTCTATAATGCATGTGTAGAGCAATCCCATCCAAGGCCTTTTAAAGGGGCCTTTCTTTGCATGTTTCCTAGACCTATTTCAGGGCCAATTTCGTGAGTTTTAGGGCTGTTAGAGTTCATTTCCAGAGGTGGTTTTGCTATGCTTCATGTCTATCTTGCATGTGCTTAATAACTCCTTGCATGGCCCTCTAAAGGAGCTCATCATTTTTGCACATGTTGGTTGCATTTCAGTGATTATTTGGGCATATTTTCACATATTTTGTTCACTGATTTTTGCTGGTTTGATGAGATCTCACATGCTTCACATACATTCCATGTAAACCATGTTTGCTAGTCAAAGTTGCATGCTATTTTAGTCCATCATGCTAGCATCTTTTGCTCATGCTTTGAATTAGAAATGTTCATATTTTGGGACTGCCTTGGCTCTGTCTTTATGCTTCATGATCCAATAATACATGCTTTGTATAGCTATAAGTCAATATATGTGCCTAGTGTTGAATTTTGGGACCATTCCATGCATTGTATGACACATATCCATGATTCGGGATCATTTTGCATCATGATTCAGTGCTGGAATTTGCATGTTTGAATGCCATGTTTCATGCCTTGCCATGCCTTGTTAGAGTGGCATTTGGTGCCTTAGGTTCAGTCTTCGGTTTGCGTGCATATATGCACGCATTTCGGTTGTCTCATTTTCATCTTATGGCCACTGATGTGAGTGTGGCTGAGGTCCACTCATGTTGGTGTAAGTCCATTATGCATTGTGCATGCCATTTCAATTCATAGCATTGTGTATGCTAGGTTGTATGTTAGAGCATTGTGTATGCCTTGCTACATCGTGCATTGTGTATGCCATTTCATAGCATTGCATATGCTAGGTTGCATGCTAGGATTGCATTCATGCATGTCATGCCTATTGCATTGTGTTTGGGATAGGAGTTAGCTCGAGCACGGGAAACGAGGGACGTTTCGTACTCCGAGTGACGGAACGTGTCTCAATTCCCGGTCGCCGACACACCGGATTATCCATGATGGAATCTAGGTCTTGTTGTGTTTTCATGTGCATTCATTTCATATTGAGTCGTGCAATTCGACTCCTCAGCCATCATGCATTGATATGCGTGATTGGTGGCACGAGGATTGAGGACTACACTCCCTGAAGCGTAGTCAAGCATACATATGTGAAAATACATTGCCATGCCCCTTTCTTGCTCTTTGTTGCAGCAAATCAGAAACCAGCAGTCTTTGGGAGCTTCGTGCAATATTCCGGGCTTAATTGTAAATGGAGGCTAATTGGGGCATCGCAATGGATTTCCACGCAAGGGAACTCAAGCATGCATCATTCATCATTTGGAACAGAGCTAAGGCGGTCCATGGGCTTGCACGCCAATTTACTGTTTTCCTAGTTCATTTGTTAATTAATTAGGGTTTTGTACTTATTCGGACTGTAACTATTCATTTGGGACTGTATATTATTTATTCGGACCCTCCGAGTGGGGGCACAATTGTAATAAGTGTGCGTACGTGTGATGCATGTCTTCCAACTCCACGTCTTTCTCCCTTTTATTTACCAGCTTATGATGGTTATATTAGGGCATGTTTCAATTAGCATACAGTATGATAGCATGTTTGCATTCATTCATCTGTTTTGCATGCACCAAGCTCGGCGCATCATAACTCACTGCATTGTATTTCAATTCCAAGTTGAATACTTGTTAGCTGTAGCATCCCATATGCCATGTTTAGAATAGCCGAGCCTATCTTAGTTGCACTTTGCATGTGTTGCATTAGGCATTTCTGTATAGTTAGGATCATGCATGGATTTCTAACATAGTTTCTGTTTTGGCTTGGAGTACTCGGTAAGTTTTTATGCTTTAGCATCTTTGCATGCGTATGAGTGACTGCCATGATAGCATGCCTACCATGAGGCTATATGCTTATGTGATATATCTGCTTGAATGCCTGTGGGTGAAGGTTGGGTTATTTGGATTGGAACAATTCATCCACTGTGAATTTTAAGCCCACTAGATAGTGGCAAAACCATGTTTTCTAAGCCCACACGAGGGTGGCAAAATCTGCATTTTAAGCCTACTTGCGAATAGCAAACCATCTTTCAAAAAAACAAACATGAAATGTTTTGTTCCAATTCAGGCGACCCGGTCTATACTTGTATGCTGTGTGCATCGCATAGTGTAGACACCCCATTTTTGACCGTCCTCAAGACTTGGACGTCACCGCTTGAACACTCGGTGATTATCCTTGTTCGTGTTCGTTTGGAGTTCCCAGAGTTCTCGGCTACGCGCCTTGCCTCAGGACCTCCGAACTTGACCGTTTTGTGTCTGGTTTTGCA